>SJYC01034182.1:0-34646 GCA_006408675.1 Madoqua kirkii | reverse complement strand
TAGCCAATCCAACCTGTTTACTTCAAGCTTCAGGGCATTAGAGTGGAAATTTTCTCTCCTTGGCTGGCCCTCATTCTAAAGAATTGAGCCTTCCAGGACTGCTTGCGCTGGGTCACCAGGATGTTCAGGCTGTCTGTTGCCAGCGTCTTTGGTGGTCATCTGTGACTGTTCTCCTCACCTGGCTCACTTCCCTGGGAGTCTTGCTTTTACGCAAATCATTGGTCTGGAAATGGAAGATTCTTCAGGTCCAGGTTAAGAAGTGGATAGACGTGTTTCATGTTGTCCAAGAAGAATTGTTTCCTTCAGATTTGAGTCATGCTCTTCAATGGACTGTGGGTCCAAGGTTTTTGTGTTTTGTATTTCTTGATTTTATTCTCAAGATCTAGCCAGTAGACACCATGTAAGCATAAGCAGTGGGCTGGCTCAGCGGTAAAGAATCTGCCTGCCAATGAAGAAGACGTGAATTTGATCCCTGGGTTGGGAAGATCTCCTGGAGAATGAAATGGCAACCCACTGCAGTATTCCTGTCTGGGAAATCCCAGGGACAGAGGAGCCTGGTGGGCTGTAGTTCATAGGGTCCACAAAGAGTTGGACATGACTAAATTGGGCTTCCCTGGTGGCTCAGCAGTTAAAGTGTCTGCCTCCGAAGCGGGAGACCTGGGTTCAATCCCTGGGTCAGGAAGATCCCCTGGAGAAGGAAATGGCAATCTACTCCAGTATTCTTGCCTGGAGAATCCCATGGACGGAGAAGCCTAGTACGTTACAGTCCACAGGGTCGCAAAGAGCTGGACACGACTAAGCGACTTCATCTCACCTCACCTCACCTCAAATAACAATAACAACAATAAAGATAAGCAATACTGTCCCGTTAAGGGTCCCATGTGTGCACTGAGTGTGTTAGCTTCTCAGCTGCCATAGAAGGTTTGGGGGCAATTACACGATGTTCAGCTACTCTAGTGGGGTCATTCTGGGGTCCAGGAGCCAGGTTGGTGGGGTGACCAATCACCCTTGTTTGCCTGGGACTGACTAGGGAGGCCTTGGGGACATGGGCTTTTCAGTGCTAAAACTGGGAAAATCCTAAGCAAACTGGAATGAATTGGTCACTCTACTAGTTAGAAAGAACTTCAACTTTGTTTGTAATTGGAGTTCAGAAATATATAGGATATCTTGTGAACTAGAGAACCCTGAGGGAGGCAGGACAGTAGGGACTTCCGGACTGGCCCCTAGAGAGCAAATGACCAGGAATAAAGAAGTGTGTCTAGAGTGGGACCGCCTGAGTTAGCAGGAACAGCTGTTCTAGGTATCATGTAGAGTAGTTATCTCTACTCTTCCAACCAGTCCTCATCATTCCTAGAGTATCTGTGAGCCCTGAATAGGGTAGGACTGTGGTAGAAATGCTAGAAACATATCTCTAAGGGTTTATAAAGCACAGGCGAACTGGACACGTTGATATACTGGCCAGAGAAAAGAGCACAGGAGACTGGGAGAGACTCAGATGTCCAGAGAAGGACAGCAGTGGCAAGACCAGGTCTCAGAGATGATGGTGGACAGCAGAGGGGAGGGTCAGAAGGCGCTCTGGTTATATGTGAGGTGGTGATCTATTTCCCTGATGACTAGTGATGTTGAGTGTATTTTTATGCATTTATTGGCCACTTGTATATCTTCCTTGGAAGAATGTCTATTCAAATCCTTTGCTCTTTTATGAAAATTGGATTGTTTCCATTATTGAGTTCTAAGAGTGTCTTTTTTTATATTCTGGATAAATCTCTAGTAAGCTTTATAATTTGCAAATATTATCTTACATTATGTGAACTATCTTTCCATTTTCCTTATGGTATTCTTTGAAGTACAGAAGTGTTTAATTTGAAGAAATAATTTATCTATGATATTATATTATTATATTAACCATACTCAAAGCTATAGTTTTGCCAGTAGTCATGTATGGATGTGAGAGTTGGACTATAAAGAAAACTGAGCACCAAAGAATTGATGCTTTTGAACTGCGGTGTTGGAGAAGACTCTTGAGAGTCCTTTGGACAGCCAGGAAATCAAACAAGTGCATC
Source organism: Madoqua kirkii (assembly GCA_006408675.1). Classification (NCBI taxonomy): domain Eukaryota; kingdom Metazoa; phylum Chordata; class Mammalia; order Artiodactyla; family Bovidae; genus Madoqua; species Madoqua kirkii. The sequence goes on along the minus strand of SJYC01034182.1, from coordinate 32,583 downwards.
CTAAAGAAAATCAATCCTGAATACTCAATGGAAAGACTGATGCTGAAGCTGAATCTCCAATACTTTGGCCACCTGATACAAAGAACTGACTCACTGGAAAAGGCCCTGATGCTGGGAAAGATTGAAGGCAGGAGGAGAAGGGGACGACAGAGAATGAGATGGTTGGATGGCATCACCAACTCGATGGACATGAGCTTGAGCAAGCTCCAGGAGTTGGTGATGGACAAGGAAGCCTGGTGTGCTGCCATCCATGGGGTCACAAAGACTCGAATATGACTGAGTGACTGAACTGACTGAACTGAATTTATCTATTTTTCTTTCATTGCTTGTGTTTTGAGTACTGCATCTAAGAAGGCTTTGCCTAAACCAAGGTCACAAAAACTATATTAATGTTTTTTCCCTAAGAGTTTTATAGACTTTGTTCTTAAATTTACATCTATGGCCAATTTTTTAGTTAATTTTATGAATGAATTGAGGAAGGGTCCAACTTTATTCTTTTTACATGTTGATATCTAGTTGCCCCAAGGTTTCCCTGAAGGCTCAGTAGTAAAGAATCTGTCTGCAACACAGGAGATGTGGGTTCAATCCCTGGGCTGGGAAGATCCCCTGAAGAAAGAAATGGCAGCCCACGGCAGTATTCTTGGCTGGGAAATCCCATGGACAGAGGAGCCTGGCAGGCTGCAGTCCATGGGGTCAAAGAGTCAAGCATGACTGACTAAACAACAATCTGTTGCCCCAGCATCACTTTCTTGAAAAGACTGTTCTTTCCCCCATTGAATTGTCTTGGTTACTGCGGCTTCTACTATGTTTTGAAATCAGGAAGTATAAATCTTTCAATTTTTTTTTGTCCTTTTTCAAGGTTGTTTGGGCTATTTTGGGTGCCTTGCATGTCCATATGAATTCTGGAATTCATTTGTCAATTTCTGTTCAATTTTTAGGTATATTGAATAAGTATATCAATGTATGGAGTATTGACATCTTAACAATATCAAGTTGTCTTATCCATGAACATGGGAAAGCTTTCCATTTATTAGGTCTTAAGTTCACTCAACATATTCTGCAGTTTTCAGAGAACAAAATTTATACGTCTCTTGCTAAATTTATTCCTAGTATTAATTTATAATCTTGCTTTATTAATCTTGGTGCTGTTTTAAATAAACTGTTTTCTTAATTTTTTAGATTTTTTCATAAAGTATATTGAAGGGCAATTTTTATATCATTCTCAAATCCTGCAGTTTGGCATTAATTCTAATAGTTTTTTTTTTTTTTTCCAGTAAAGCCCTACTATTTCCTTTATGCACTATCAGATCATCTGCAGATAGAAATAGTTTTTCTTCTTCCTTTTAATTTTGGGTGCATTTCATTTTATTTCTGCCAGATTTCCCTAGCTAGTCCCTACAGTACTAGTGATCTTAGGAAGAGCTCAGTCAGTCTTCCCATTAACTGAATGTTAACATTAATGATGTTACCTGTGGGTCTTTCATAGATTCCTTTATCAGATTGAGGAAGTACCCTACTATTCCTAGTTGTTGAGTCTTTCCATCATGTAAGGGTACTGGATTCTGTGAAATCTTCTTTCTGCACCTATTAAAATGATCATATAAATTTTGTACTTTTAGTCTATTGGTTGTAGTATAATATATTAATTTTTACATGCTAAATCAATCATGTATTCCAGGGATAAAAGCCACTTGGTCAAGGTGTATGATTCTTTTTACTGTTGCTGGATTCAACTTGCTAGTATTTTGTTGAGGAATTTGGTGTCAGTACTCATAAAGGATGCCATCACTTCATGGAAAATGGGGACAAAATGGAAAGTGACAGATTTTATTTTCTTGGGCTCCAAAATCACTGCAGACTGCCATGAAATTAAAACATGCTTGCTCCTTGGAAAGAAAGCTATGACAAAGCATATTAAAAAGCAGAGACATCACTTCACTGAGAAAGCCTGTGTGGTTAAAGTTATGGTTCTTCCAGTAGTCATGTATGGATGTGAGAGTTGGGCCATAAAGAAGGCTGAGCACTAAAGAGTTGATGCCTTCGATTGTGGTGCTGGAGAAGATGTTTGAGAGTCCCTTGGACTGCAAGGAGCTCAAACCAGTCAATCCTAAAGGAGATCAACCCTGAATATTCATTGGAAGGATTGATGTTGAAGCTGCAGCTCCAGTACTTTTGCCACCTGATGCGAAGAGCCGACTCATTGGAAAAGACCCTGATGCTGAGAAAGAGTGAAGGCCAAAGGAGAAGAGGGTGACAGACGATGAGATGGTCAGATATCATCACCGACTAAATGAACATGAATTTGAGGAAACTCCAAGAGGTAGAGGAGAATAGAGGGGCCTGGCATGCTGCAGTCTATGGAGTTGCAAAGAGTCAGACGTGACTCAGTGGCTGAACAACAACAACTCATAAAGGATATTGGTCTGTAGTTTTATTATGATGTCTTTGCTTTGGGGACCAGGGTAGTACTAACCTCAGAGAATGACTTGGAAAGTACTCCTTCCTTTTTTGTTTTTTGGAAGAATTTGGAAGCAATTGATGTCAATTCTTAGAGAGTATATTATTTGCAAACTGCAAGGGGCGAAATGGTTATAAAAACCAGATTTTTTTTAATAGAAAGAAGATTAAATTGAGGGGCGAATGGCTAAGAGGGTTTGAAAGGCCTTTGCTAGGTCTGACAAAGATCACACTAGGAATCACAGTTCAACCTATGATAATCTTGACCAAAAATACCAATGAGCAAATGTGACAGTACCAATAATCAAGAAATCATGATGAGAGTGCAGCTTTGTATCAGAGATGCAAGGACAAAGCACGATTTGAAAGTCTATCAGTATCAGCAATAGCTCAAAAAAGAAAACCATACGAATTCAGTTGATGGTAAAATGTCCTTTGATAAAATATCTATTCCTGATAAAGGCTTTTAAAAACTAGTCATTCCACATGTACCTCCATATTCATACAGCAGTGTTTACAATAACCAAGGCATAGAAGCAACCTAGATACCCACTGACAGATGAACAGATAAAGAAGTTGTAATACATATATACGATGGACTGTTACTTAGCCATAAAATGGAATGAGTGTGGGTCAGTTCTAGTGAAGTGAATGAACCTAGAGCCTGTTTTACAGAGTGAAATAAGTCAGAAAGAGAAAAACAAATATCATATATTAGCCCATATATATGGAATCTAGAAAAAAAATGGTACTGATGAACCCATTTGCAGAGCAGGAATAGAGGCACAGATGTGAAAAAAGGTCTTGTGAGCACAATGTGGGAAGGAGAGGGGGGCAAATTGAGACAGTAGCTCTGACACATATACACTACTACGTGTAAAATAGTGAGCAAGAAGCTTCCGTATAGCACAGGACACTCAGTGTGGTGCTCTGTGATGACCTAGGTGGGTGGCATGGGGGCAGTATGAGGGAGGCTGAACAAGGAGGGGGTATGAGTACACTTATACCCAATTCACAGTGCTATACAACAGAAGCCAGTGTGACGGCGTACAGTAACTATCCTCCAACTAAAAATACATTAAAAGCAAAACAAAAAATCCTAGTCATTCACAGTTGGTACAACACCAAGAATGAACCTAATGTAAACTATGGACTCTGGGAAGATAATGATGTATCAGCGTTGGCCTATCCAGTGTAACAAACATAACATACTGGTGTGGGGTGTCGACACGGGGGTGGGGAGGTGAGTGGGGGAGGCTGTGCATGGCAGGGGTAGGGAGTATATGGGAACTCTCTGTACTTTCTGCTCAATTCTGTTGCGAATTTAACACTCCTTTTAAAAAAGTAAGTCTATTTTTTAAAAAACTGTTCATACAAGAATGCTTCCTTAAAAATGATAAAGAATATGCTTCAGGGCAAGAGAAACAGTATTTAATATGAATTATTGAAAGCTATGTCACCAAATACCTACTATCTCTAATATTGTTATCATTTGAAAGGTCCTGGCTAATACATTGATATGTCACAAAAATGAGATTGTTAGAAAAGAAAACACGAATAACTATGATTTTACAAATGATAACATCCACTAGAACACTCAAAGAAATAAACTGAAAAAAAATAGTTAAAATTAATAAGAACAGAAAGTATAATGACCAAACCCAAGGTCCATATAACTCAATATCTTTTTTGATAACAGTAAAGATAATGTTCATATTAAATGAGCACATGTTACAAGGGAGACATCGTACTGAGTGCTTTTCATTCACGATGTAATTTAATCTTTTAAAAGCCCTTTAGTCATTAATTAATAAAGCTTCATAGCAACACTTTTGAGCTATGTACTATGATTATCTCCATTCTATAGCAGAGGGAACTGGGGTTTAGGGAAACAGATTAACTTGCCCAAGGTCACAAAGCTAGTATGAAATGGAACTAGAATTAACTAAGCCTCATTTTTATTGTCACTATCATTATTACAGCTCTTCTTATCATTGTTGAACTGTCGTCGGCTGCAAGTGCTGGGAAGCACGTTTTCAGTCTCTCCCGTTTCTGCACGTCTGTGGGCAGCAGCTCTGGTAGTCTTTGTTTCTCTCTTTTCCAGGCTGTTTGCCCAGTGAATGGCCTTGAGAGCTAGTCTCCATTCGGAGCAAAGGACAGAGTTGCTACTGTCCAGTATAATAGAGAGACTATCTCCCCTCAGGAAAAGTGTCCTTGGTAAAAATCTGATTGCCTAAGCTCCAGATTCTTCTGTGATGCAACTCTCTGCAGACGCAGGCGATCCCTTCCTTACCTCATCCAATGGGAATCAGGCCCAGGTAACTGATAACAAATGCTGATACTCTGATGATTGCTAATGCTGTGAGCAATACAGTCCTTTGTCCCTCACCTGGGTATCTCATGTGTTCTGCCAACATCCATAAAACTGTGCAGGTTAACTTGTTAGTTTGCGAGTAGAGCACCACTGTAGACCCTTCCTGCTTCTGAAGAGATGTGCCAGGATGGGCAGACTGACTACTGTAAGATTTTAAACTTCCCCAATTCCTAGCTTCAAATGAAAGAATAAATAGCTAAGAATCACTAAGAATTTTCAAAAAAAGAGAATAAAGAGGTAGTACTCGCCTCCCCAGAGACTCAGTTACTCATAAAGCTACAATAATGAAAACAAAAATTGTGGTTCTGACAAAAGAAAAGATAGCCAAATCAGTGAACAGAAGGCATAGTTCAGAAACAGACTCTATAATGAGGGAGGGGCTTCCCTGATGGTCCCGTGGCTATGCTTCCAATACAGGGTGCTGGTGTTCAACCCCTTGTCAGAGAACTAAATCCCACATGCTGCAACCAAGACCTAGCGCAGCTAAATAAATAAATGAATAAAAACAAACAATAAAAAAAATTACCACGAGGGAAACATCACAAATCAATCGTGGAAGTTTGAACTACTGAAAAAATTATGGCTCAAAAAAACCAGTTGGACACTGGGGGGGGAAATATCAATTCAGAGATTCACATGATGCATTGGTATACACTTTTGACAGATATGATTTAAGAATGAGGAAACATACTAAGCCTTTAGCAAATATAAACAAAGCCTGGAGGAATCTCATTTCTGGATGGGAAATAACATTTTGAAATATCTTTCAGAATTTTGAAATTGTCATGTCCTTTGACACAGCAATTTAACTAAGAGAATGCAAACTTCATCGTTAGGGATCTAAGACCATTGACTATTGCTTATTGCTCTGTCCAGATAAGAGTTGCTAAGTCCAAGTTGCTTCAGTGGGAAGAGTAGGAATTCAATAACTGTTTGTGGAATAAGCAAAAGAAAAAACGTTGCAAAAAACTGAAAAGTGTATAAACAAGGATGTCCTTGCAGTCCTGGATGTATAAGTCAGTTGCCAGTAGGCTATTTATACCTTGAGGTTTAAGTGAAATTGACAAGAGAAAGGAATCAAACTGTTCACTGCCCACCTCACGATTTCTGTGAGCTTTGGCTGTTTTGTTTTCTCGTAGTTACTTCTGTCTCACTAGGAGATCTGGTTCTGTCTGCATCCTTGGTTCCACCTGGGTCTCACCTCTCACCGCTAGTCTCATCTTTTTTATCTGAACAAACTTACACATGGCCGTCAGTGCCCTTTCCCTGATTTTCCATCTTCTTAAAACAAATGAAGCTCAACAACAAAAACACCTCCCAAGGTATTTGAATGTGTGGCAGGTTCAGATGACAAAAGGATTTTTATAATAGCCACACAAATGGACTCATTCAAAACTTAATGTTAGGCATTCTTACACATAAAACTGCTGTGGCTACACCCTCATGAGGGTTTCTCCCTGGCTGTATTTCCCCATGGACTCCTGTCCTGGTGGTCATTTGGCCTCCTCTCTTCAACTCTGGACTCTGCTCACACCTTATCGGGCTGTGTTTCCAGGGCTTGCCTCTCTCTCAGGCTGCTCAGGGACAGGGAAAATGCCTCCTGTTTTTCAGAGCAGCTTTTCTTTCTACACCTTCCCCAGCCCCCAGCCAGACTACTCAAAGGCTCGTTAATTTGGCCTCCATCTCTAGTAACAGAAAGGTATAGAGATTTTCATATTTCTGACTTTCTCTCTCTCTTATAAAGAAAAGGGAAGCAGTATAGATTGTTGAGGCAGTCCGAGCATGGGTTGGAAAAGAATTTCCAGACACAGAGCATTTCAGAAGGAAGTGGGTTTATTAATAAGAGCAAAGAGCAGAGATAAAGTGGGCACTGCAAGCCCAATGGGCAGATCTCCTGACAGAAGAGGTTTCGTGAGTTAATAGTCAATTTTTTAGCCTCAATTGAAAGAAAATTCCTGCTGGACAGTTGGCATGAGGTGATTGGTTGGGGCGCTATAGGGTGTTTACTGGAGTGGGCATCTTTGCTTAGCTCGGAGTCAGGAAGCTTGTTACTGACTATCAGAGGGCTTTTGGCAAGGTTCCAAAGGGGCTCAGTCAGCTTTGGAGGTGACCTTGATTCTGGGTTCCACTTCTGTGGCCTTGATGCAAGGCCTCACACCTGTGGCCTTGGGGGCAGGACTCAACAGAGATGTTTGCTTTCCTTTTGATATGAAATATAACTTTCCCCTTCCCTTAAAAACGCACAAGTGGGGAATAGCCTGGCGGCCCAGTGGTTAGGATCCTGCACTTCCCCTGCGGGGGACACGGGTTCAATCTCTGGTGGAATAACCAAGATCCCACAAACTATGAAGCACCACAGAGGGGAAAAAAAAAAAAAAAGTGGCTGCAGACAGTTTTGGTTTCAAATAATTTTTTTTTAATCCAACTAATTTGTGATAGTAGGGAAAGTGAAGATGATTCAAATGGTCATTAATAGAAGATACCAGATGAATAAATCATGATACAATAAAGAAAGTAATGGATCCAGGTGTTCTGGTTCTGAACCGGAAAGATGGCCAAGAGGGGTTATTAAGTTAAAGGAGAAAAAACAATTTGCTTCCGCACTGAGTACATTTTTGGTTGTCACAGCTGGGTGGTAGGGAGGTTACTGCTGATGCTGAACTCCTGACACCGCCCAGGGCAGTTTTCCAGAGAATTTTCTGGCCCCAAATACCAACAGTGTCGAGGTTAAGAAATTCTCTTCTAGATGACCATGAGCCACACTTTTATCAGTGGGTATTTCCAAGAGTTGAATTATGTTGAAATTACATCCTTTCTAAATCATTAATTTCTCTGTTTGCATTACTTTTGATAAGCTTATTATAGTCTGAGAAGAGAGTTTGAAAAGCTATAATAGTTGGAAAGGATGAGTACATTTTGAAAACTCAATATATTTGACCAGTTTAGGGAGCAGATGAGCAGATAGGGAGAGGGCACGCCCAGCAAGGAGAGGCGTGGCTTGGTCCCAGAGGAAGCCGCCCAGCTGGGTAATGAACTCTGGTCAGTTCTCCATCCGGGCCTCCATCCAACGAGGAATTTCCTCGCCGGAAAACACCTCAAGGATGTCCTGTTCTTCCCCGCTGCCTCTCAAGCGCTCTGCCTTCAGATTAGGGTTGGTAGGGCAGGGGGCAGTGTGGAACTGGAGTGCCTCTACGTCCAAACGCCACGCCGAGTCCCGAGTCCCGGGGGTTGGGAAACGGACCAGTTAGAGGCAGAACATCAAAGCACATGCGAAATGAAAGGTGTAGTGGTGTTTGTCTTCCAAGGAGTAACCACCCCATACCCTGTAGCTCACGCGGTAAAGAAGCTGCCTGCAATGTGTGAGACCTGGGTTTGATCCCTGGTTCAGGAAGATCCCCTGGAGAAGGGAATGAATGGCAACCCTCTCCAGTTTTCTTGCCTGGAGAGTCCCGTGGACAGAGGAGCCTGGCGGGGTACAATCCTTGAGGTCGCAAGAGTCGGACGTGGCTGAGCGACTAACACTGCTGCTACTACCCTATCACCATCACGGGCACCAGCGTCATTTTGTGAAATGGAATGTCTTGGGCGCCATCTGGTGGACAGATTTTTATTACCAAGTCTCACGTGTCTGCCTTGGGCATGAACCTTTTAGTCACAGTATATCAGTGTCTGCATTTTAACGTTTCTTTGGCCTGGACTGTGGCTTGTTGCCACTGCTTCAGCATCTTGTGCAACTGACAGATTATAAGCCACCAGAAATTGTTGAAAGAGTAAATATTGATCCAGTATAAGCTGGGAATGGATATTGATGTCCAACCTGAAGGGGTATTGGGAGGAGCCAGGAGTAAGTTCTCCAGGTTGCCAAGGGTGAGAGCAGTGCCTGCGACTGAAAAATAAAACCAACTCCGGGCCAGAGAACTTCTGAAATCCCAAACAGGTTCCCCAGGAACCAATAAGATTCCTTGGGAGCCTGGGCAGTGTTTGAGGGTGATGGACCCAGCCTTCCATGGGATGAAACTCCATGAGTTGCACACGTGCTCTGGTGTGTAACTTCACTAGCTCCTGTGCTTTCAGCTCTACCCTGCTCAATTCCTCAATTCTCTGCCTCCAGAGTGGGCCCCGGGGGTGGCAAACACTTCCTTCCTAGGAGGACTGCTGCTGATGAGTGGGTCCCGGGTGCGCCCAACACCAGTACAGCAGTGTTCTTAGATTTTTGGAAAGAAGTGGAAATCTTAATGAGCTTGGGAAACAGTAACACTTTAATTTTCCAATATTGGCACACATTTCTTTTGAAACACTCAGTGGGACAAAAAGCACGTGTGTTTCATCAACTAGAGGCTCTCTAGGCTTCTTTCTATTCTTCTGACCCACTGAGCCTCTGACCTCTGCCTGCATCAGTTCAGTAGACGTGGGCTAGTTTTGAAACGAGGTTCAACTGATAAGCCTGCTGCTGCTGCTGCTGCTGCTGCTGCTGCTGCTAAGTTACTTCAGTCATGTTCGACTCTGTGCAGCCCCACATATGGCAGCCCACCAGTCTCCACCGTCCCTGGGATTCTCCAAGCAAGAACACTGGAGTGGGTTGCCATTTCCTTCTCCAATGCATGAAAGGAAAACTGAAAGTGAAGTCGCTCAGTCATGTCTGACCCTCAGCGACCCCGTGGTCTGCAGCCTACCAGGCTCCTCCATCCTCGGGATCTTCCAGGCAAGAGTACTGGAGTGGGATGCCATTGCCTTCTTTGCAACTGATAACCCTAGCTCACGCTAATCACAGGGTCAGGGATGCACTCTCTTTGAAGTTTCAGGACAGTGAGCTACAGTTCAGGGAAAAGACCAAAGTGCTTCTCTTCAGCTAAAATATCTTCCAGAGCAGCTCCTACACCCTCCCCCATCCCATTCCACTAAAATACAGCTGTCTCTCGAACTTCTCTCTGCTAAACATCTCTGCAGCGTGTTGCATCTGAACCAGATCAAGCCTCTGCATTCTGATCTTCTCCCCAGGGTGCGGTCTTTCTCCAACTTTCTGTTTTCATTTATTCAGAAGCCTATTATGCTATCAAATTAATTAAACTAATTCAATCAAGCACCATGTGTTAAAGCTAGTGGATGACTTTGCTAGTTGGTCTTTTTTTTTTTTTTTTTTTTTACTTATTTTTTGACACCAGAAACATTTTGTATTGAGGTATAGCCAATTAACAATGTTGTGATAGTTTCAAGTGAACAGTGAAGGAACTCAGCCATAGTTATACATGTATCCATTCCCCCCAAACCCCACTCCCATCCAGGCTGCCACATATCATTGAGCAGAGTTCCATGCGCCCTACAGTAGGTCCTGGCTGGTTACCCATTTTAAATACAGCAGTGTGTACATGACCTTCCCAAAGTCCCTAACTATCCCTTCCCCCTGGCAACAGTATGTTCATTTTCTAAGTCTGCGAGTATCTTTCTGTTTTGTAACTAAGTTCATTTGTATCATTTCTTTTTAGATTCTGCTTATAAAGGATGCCATATGGTATTTCTCCTTCTCTGACTTACTTCACTCAGTAAGACACTCTCTAGGTCTATCCACATTGTCACAATGGCATTATTTCATTCTTTTTTAATGGCTGAGTAATAGTCCATTGTATATATGTACCACATCTTCTTTATCCATTCCAATGGACATCTAGGTTGCTTCCATGTCTTGGCTACTGTAAACAGTGCTGCAGTGAACATTGAGGGCGTGTATCTTTTCGAGCCATGGTTTTCTCTGGATGTATGCCCAGGAGTTGGATTGCAAGGTCATATGGTAGCTCTATTTTTAGAACTACTTTAAAAGGAACAGGGTTGAATGTAGACCTTGAGACACATAATGCAAATATAATTTTATATATATATGTAATTACAACTTTCTATTAAAACAATAATAACAGGAACAGAATCAAAAGTAAAAATTATGTATAAATCTACTGTTTTACTATGTTCTAATCCGAGAGAAATATCAATAACCTCAGATATGCAGATGACACCACCCTTATGGCAGAAAGTGAATAGGCACTAAAAAGCCTCTTGATGAAAGTGAAAAAGTTGGCTTAAAGTTCAACATTCAGAAAACGAAGATCATGGCATCCAGTCCCATCACTTCATGGGAGATAGATGGAGAAACAGTGGAAACAGTGGCAGACTTTCTTTTTTGAGGCTCCAAAATCACTGAAGATGGTGACTGCAGCCATGAAATTAAAAGATGTTTACTCCTTGGAAGGAAAGTTATGACCAACCTAGATAGCATATTCAAAAGCAGAGACATTACTTTGCCGACTAAGGTCCGTCTAGTCAAGGCTATGGTTTTTCCTGTGGTCATGTATGGATGTGAGAGTTGGACTGTGAAGAAGGCTAAGTGCCTAAGAATTGATGCTTTTGAACTGTGGTGTTGGAGAAGACTCTTGAGAGTCCCTTGGACTGCAAGGAGATCCAACCAGTCCATTCTGAAGGAGATCAACCCTGGGATTTCTTTGGAAGGAATGATGCTAAGCTGAAACTCCAATACTTTGGCCACCTCATGTGAAGAGTTGACTCATTGGAAAAGACTCTGATGCTGGGAGGGACTGAGGGCAGGAGGAGAAGGGGACGATAGAGGATGAGATGGCTGGATGGCATCACAGACTCGATGGACGTGAGTCTGAGTGAACTCTGGGAGTTGGTGATGGACAGGGAGGCCTGGTGTGCTGCAATTCATGGGGTTGCAAAGAGTCGGACACGACTGAGCGACTGAACTGAACTGAACTGAATGTATATGTTCTGTTTCATACTTTATTCATACATTTGCCTATTTTTTTACAAAGATCATGAAAAACACAAAGACACAAAACACAAGCCCACACGGGCAAATCACAGGTGTCTACAGGTGAGATCACCCCAGGGGTGAACATCAGTCACACAAACAATAATTGGATAATATTTCTCTGATTCCACCCCTACTCAATCTGCAGAAATTCCAGTCCTCAAATCCTTCCTGACTTGTTCTTGAGTCTTTGGGAGCTAATCATCCCAGCTGTGGTGTGCAGTTTCCCCTGCTTTTTAGCATCTCTCTTTGGAAACATCTCTTGTTGCTAATGCTGCCATAGAAATCTGAGAAATTTCAGTAAGTGCCACATCCTCTTCTCATCCTTCTCCCATCAGCCAACTAAGACCAGTTCAGCTCCTTGGTTAGCTTGCTTCTATGCTATTGCCAAGCCTGCTGTGACAGAATCAGGGACACAGGCTAAAAAGCAGCACAAACATGAAGATTTTAGTGGAACGGCCTTGTGGTTTTTACAAGCTTTTCCTTGCAGTCCATTCTTCCCTGAGCATCTGTGAGTCTGGAGTTTGAAGGGGGCCAACTAAATGACAGAGTTCTCTCATCATCGCCTTTTCTTTTTCCTGACTCTGTTCCTGGGCTGAGCATCTGTGACTTGATTCTCTTCTCTTTATTATGAAATTTTCCTTGATAGGTTCCTACTTAAGATAGCTGTAGTTTCTATAAATCCCCAGACTTCAGGAACCTAACATTGTAATAACTTCTCACTCGTATAACCATCCAGTGTGAGGTTCCTAGTCGGCAATGTTGATGAGACTCCTTCCCGGGTATTCACTTCAGGGCCAGGGTGATGGGGGCTGTACCATTGTCAACACAGAACTTCCAAGACTTCTCTGGGTACCACCATCAGCAGGCAGAGGAGTAGGAGAGAGAGGCTCAAGTTAGAGTTTCATAAAATAAAATTCACCCACTTTAATGGCATAGTTGGATAAACTTTGGGTAATTATATACAGTTGTATGTCCACTGTGGCAATCACCATACAGACATTTTCAACATAAGTTCTCACTAAGTTCCTGATGCCTCTTTACATCTGATCCCTTCTCCTGACCCTTAGCCCCAGGCAACTTTCTGTCAATATAGATAAATTTTGCCTGTTTTTAAATTCCTTGTACTTCATGAAATGGGCTTGCCAGGAAGCTTGTGGTAAAAAATCCACCTGACAGTGCAGGAGGTGCAGGTTCAATCCCTGGGTCGGCAAGATCCCCTGGAGAAGGAAATGACAACCACTCTACTCTTCTTGCCTGGGAAATCCCGAGGAAGAAGCCTGGCGGGCTACCGTGTCACAAAAAGTCAGGTATGACTAAGGGATTGAGAATGTACCCACACTCTTAATGCAGTACGGTATGTCTTCTTTTGTTTCATACTTCTTTTTCTTGGTATAATTCATGTTGATAATTATATAGCAGTTCATTTCTTTCTATTGCTGAGTAAGATTTCATTGTGTGGATATATTACAATTTGCTAATCCATTCACCAGTTGATGGACGCTTGGATGAGTTCCAGATTTGAGTTATTAGGAGCAGTTCTTCTGTGACTTGTAGATGTCTATCTGGTGTGTATACATAAGTCCCCTGCATATGAACCTTTAAGCAGCAAACTTTCAAAGATGTGAACGTGTGTGCCCAGTCCCTGTAGGCCAGCTGTTGTACTGGACTTCTGTAATTTTCGAGGTACTGTACTGTAAGATTAAAAATGGTTTATTTTTTGTGTTTGTTTTTTATGTATGTATTATATGTGTGAAAAAAATGAACCTACTGAGGTACAATACTATAGAACCGACTGTGTTAGGTACCTAGGTTAACTCTATTGGACTTACAAATCTGACTTAGGAATATGCTCGCAGAATAGAACTCATTCATATGTAGGGACTTGTACATATATTTTCATTCCTCTTGTGTAAATACCTAGGAGTTTGATTCCTGGGTCATATAGTAAGTATATGCTTAATTGATACTGTTGACTAAAATGGCTGTACCATCTTGCATTCTCTCCAGAAATATATGAAAGTTCTAGTTGATCCAGGTCCTTCTCAATACTTAGAACTGTTAATGTCTTTAAATTTAGCCATTCTAGTGGATATATAATATAATTTTGGTTTTCACAATGCTAACACATAATCCTAACAATTAGTGATGTTGAGCATATTTTCATGTGTTTATTGGCTGTTTGCATATTTTATTTTGTGAAGTATCTGTTCAAATCTTTTGTTCATTAAAAAAATCAAGTTGTCTTCTTATTATTGAGTTATGAGTTCTTTATATGTTATGGACCAAGCAAAGAGTGTACTAATCAGTATCTAGTACTTTCTAACACCATTAACAGTTGCTTTTTTGCATTATGTTCAGATTTGATAGTTGTTTCTTTAGGGAGATTGGTCCTGTAGCATCTTACTCTCTTGTTATGGGAAGCAGAAACTATGAAGGAGATTTTAAAGGCCAGAACTGGAACTGGTTTTCATCAATTTTGCTTACATTGCTAGAAGTCGATCAAGTGATAACAGTCAACTCTAAGAAGGCTGGAAATATAGTTTGTGTGTGTGCCCATAAGGTAGTGTGCCTTGGACAAGAACAGAGTTGATAGTTAGCTATCCGTTTCTGCTGGAGTGGACTTAGAAGAACATGTGGGAGCTGAAGTTCTGGCCCAGGAGCACGGTAAGTCTGTTTCTAGATCCCTTCCACAATAAATAAGTGTGCAGTACTTACTGTGTGATAGACTCGGAGGCTAATGTTTATTGAGCACATACTATGTGCCAGGCAAATACACTCTCTGTAAATATTTCTTCACTAATGAATGGTCCTAATTTTCTGGGGTGGCCCAAGGAAGACTATCTGTACCTTTCATTACTTCTGGTGTACCAACCATGATGTGTTTAATGATGCGTCCCAATCTTGCCAGTCACAGCAGGAACAACGTTGTGGGTAATGAGGATGCGTGCCAAGCCCTCTCCGGTTCCCCTGAGGGAAAAGATCACTGGATAAATAGGGTGTTATTAATATCCCCAAATCTCAACAAGCTAGTTTTTCCACTCTCTGGATAATTATTCATGGATGCCTGTTGAGCCTCAGGGATTGGGATAAGATTCCAATTACAGACTGTTCCTTTGCTCCCCACTGTGTTTTGCACCAAAATCACCACTCTCTGCAGCATTTCATGCCAGAGCAGTTCGCAGAACCATTTCTGATCTTTCAGTGAATCTCCTGCCTTGATACGTGGTTTTGCCAGATTTACTTGTAATAGCGACTCATCCAAATGGGTTGGAGATATTGCCTATCTCCATCTCTCTATCCAAAGCATCTAGACCCAAATATATACTCTTTTTAAAAAATCTCCTGTTTTTTTTTTGACTGTGCTAGATCTTTGTTGCTGCGTGGCTTTTCTCCAGCTGCGGCAAGCAGGGGCTGTTCTCCCGCTGCAGGGTTCTCATTGCCGTGCCCTCTCTTGTTCTCCTGTTGTAGAGCGTGGGCTCGAGGGCTTGCAGGCTTTGGTAGTTGCAGATCCCAGGCTCTAGAGCCCAGGGTCACTAGTTGGGATGCACAGGCTTAGTCACTCTGCTGCATGCAGGATCCTCCTGAATCAGGGATTGAATTTGTGTCTCCTGCATTGGCGGGTAGATTGTTTACCACTGAGCCTCCAGGAAAGCTCTGTATATTTTAATAATACGAGCGACAAGTTGGTGGTCACTGTAGCTCACAAACTGCTTCTATCTAAATAGGATAACTAATAACTACGGAGTCATTATTCATCACTACTCCCTCACCTTCTACACTCTGATACTACTGATCTGCTTGCAGTTTCCCTCTGCACAAGGTGTGATTTATTTACTAGATAGATAGCTCTAGGAATCTTTCAATGTTTAGCGCAGCGTCCCTGGTATTAGGAGCTGGCTGAGGCTCAGAGAGCCCCACAGCTCAGAGAGCCTAGCTGATTTCTTAGAGGATGTGAGAACACCGCACTAGCACTTTCCACACTGCTTGGTAACAGTGTCACTGATCTACCCGACTGGGTGGCCCACACACTGCGAGCTCTTCAAGGATATAGCATCTTTTTAATTTGCATAGTTCCTGTCATACTTTAATTGAAGCACGAATGTGAATAAATACATACATAAATGAATAAATCAGTATTCGTACTATTTGCCTCGACACTTTTGTTTGTTTAAATTGTATTTGAGGTACTTTTCATAACCTCGTATAGACGGGCAAAGCAAGAAGAGACTGGAGTGAAAAAAAGATCAGTACATTAAGAGGCTTCAAGGAAAACAGGTTTAAGGAAATGGTTATAGAATAGTAGAAAGACAGAAAATGGTTATCTTTGAACACATTTACCGTTTTAAAAATCAAACATATTCAAGCCAGTAGTGACTAATTTCTTATCTCTAAATAGTAATAACAAGTAACAGTTGTTTAAATGTGTATTTTCAAAACATTTACACAATCATTTTTTCCAGGACACATTCACAACTCTATTTTTCATTTGAGCTACGTAGGGAAGTAATTAATCAAAGTTCCTATAGCCACTATACGACCAAACTGAATGTCTATTAGCTCAGGTCTTTAACTCAATATGAGGTCACTGGGACAGCTTCTGATTATTGGACTGAAAATTTTTACTTTATCTGCCTGTCTAATTTCCCAAGAGTTTGCCTTCTGGGGAATACAGACACATGCTGCTTATCTGCATATACTGTCCATTGCCTAATAAGTTATACAGATTGTTGAGCAAATTCCTAAAGAAAATAAAATCATGGACTTGATTCTAGAATTCACAGTTAACTTGTCTTTGCCCACCCCTCTCTTAAGAGCGTGAGTCTTGTGTTAATCACTAAATTTAAAACCTCTGGATGAAAAAATAATATTTTGTTGCAGTGAAAAGGAAAAAAGAAGAATGAGGTTTTTTCTTTTCCTTTCCTGAAAACAAAGCAGATAAAGAGAGCTGTGAGCAGATCTGAACATTCCTACCTTTTTTTTTTTTAACTTTAACTGGTCCTAACACTACATGTCTGTAACTAAGTTTCCTTTTCTGTCCCCTAACTCTGCAGAAGCTGCATTTCACCTAGTCTCCTTTGACTCTCTGCATGCCAAGTTGCTTTCAGTTCAGTTCAGTTCAGTTCAGTCGCTCAGTCGAGTCTGACTCTTTACAACCCCATGAATTGCAGCATGCCAGACCTCCCTGTCCATCACCAACTCCCAGAGTTCTCTCAGACTCACGTTCATCAAGTCAGTGATGCCATCCAGCCATCTCATCCTCTGTTGTCCCCTTCTCCTCCTGCCCCCAGTCCCTCCCAGCATCAGAGTCTTTTCCAATGAGTCAACTCTTCGCATGAGGTGGCCAAAGTAATGGAGTTTCAGCTTTAGCATCATTCCTTCCAAAGAAATCCCAGGGTTGATCTCCTTCAGAATGGACTGGTTGGATCTCCTTGCAGTCCAAGGGACTCTCAAGAGTCTTCTCCAACACCACAGTTCAAAAGCATCAATTCTTCAGCACTCAGCCTTCTTCACAGTCCAACTCTCACATCCATACATGACGACTGGAAAAATTATAGCCTCAACTAGACAGACCTTTGTTGGCAAAGTAATGTCTCTGCTTTTCAATATGCTATCTAGGTTGGTCATAACTTTATTTTTTTGAACTATAAATGATAAGTTTCTTATAATTCCATCAATGGATATAACAGCATCTATGTGATAAACATTTAATTCTTCCAGTGCTTTACTGCAAGTTACAAAGAATATTATCAAAGCATCTAGAAAATTTCCAAGCACCAGGAAAAGATATTTATTTCTTAAAACTATTCATACAGGAAAAACTTTAAAATTCTAAATTTTTGTTCTTAAACCTACTTTCATTTTTGGTCTTTTTTTCCTCTTAGGCAGTGAATGTGAAATATAAATGACCATGGGTGAGGAAGACAGCATCCCAGAAAGAAGCTGTTTCTGACAATGATTAATATGGAGCTACCAAAGGATATCTGGCAGCAAAAAGAAGCCATTGCTTATGTAACTGATAAAAAATTAGTCAGTAAGGCCCTAATAACATACCTCCCTGGAATCCGAGATAGTGTATTTGATGAATTGTTTAAGCTAGACTGTACTCTTCTACCTATTTAAACCATGGGGACAACATGAAATACAGAGAAGAAAAAAATTATAGTTAGCTTCTCTTATACTAATTGGTTAATGGATATATTGGTCTGTCAATGAAATATGCTGATTAATAGAATTATCACATATATTTTCAATAAAATTACAATCTAATCTGTTTTTCACTAACACTGATCATCAGTTTATCTTTCCTCCAGGATTCTGAAGGCATTTCTATATTTCCAATTATTTTTATAAGCAATGACAACAACTGTGCAGTTCTATTAAAGTAGAAAGTGTAGAAACTAGACTACATTTCTATTCATCTTGTGACACACTTTGGAGGCAATTTTGTTGAATATGTTTACAAGAGCTGACTTTCCATGACCCTTATAACAGAAGAGTAGATGTTTAAAAAAAAAATCTGGGTTATTTGAGTTTCTTAGCTATTTGAATCACTCTCTTTTTTTCAGGGAGAAAATATGTCCAAGTAAACATGAACTTAAGAGTTAACTAAACTTCTGTTAATTCTCAGAACAGATTTCCTAAAGTGATATTCTTCTCATTGAGGTTTAATAGATATAATGTTTTCACAGGGCTATAGGTCTAAAATGCTAAACTGTGACATATTCAAAGATTACTTTGTAGAAGACAAAGCTTCACTATCTGTGGCCTGAACATCAGCTTCTCATCAAAGTGATCATGAAAGCTCCTTTAGAAAAATGATGGCTTTGAACCTTGGTGAAAACACCCATCACGGCTTACAGTCTCCAGCCCCTTGTGTAGGGACCTGACTAGTCTAGGTGGCGTTAGTAATAGAACTAAGGGCCCAAGAATTGATGACTATAAAGTACTTATTATCACAGGAAATCTCAAGAATGTGGTCTGTGGAAATGACAAAAAAAGGACAGTAAAAGAATATCAAAAGACCATAAATAGATGATAATAACACAGAGAAAGAAATTGAAATCAAAGTTAGAGTGAATAATCACAATAGAACAGTCTGTTATTTTTTTCATTAAAGTCAAATGATCAGAATTAGGACCATGAATCTATTATAATTGTTCTTCATTTTCAGAATGCAAACCGTAAAAAAAAA
The DNA here is from genome assembly GCA_006408675.1 of Madoqua kirkii. Taxonomy (NCBI): domain Eukaryota; kingdom Metazoa; phylum Chordata; class Mammalia; order Artiodactyla; family Bovidae; genus Madoqua; species Madoqua kirkii. The sequence goes on along the minus strand of SJYC01034182.1, from coordinate 13,740 downwards.
AATCCTTTTGTTTTAAACTTGGTCCTCTTTGCTGCATCTGACATTATATAATGCTGCTTCTCTGCTGAAAATCAAGAAACTCTTCAAAGATCCCTCTTCCTCATCAGCTCTTTAAATAACTGGCATTCCTGGGTTCTATTCTGTTTTTCTTCTTCTACTTATTTTTCTGAAATGATCTGATCCACTCTCATCATTTCAGCTTTGACTTCTCCACAGAGTCAGTCCCCAGTATACAGCTGGCTGCTGGACAGCTACTCAGATGGCCCTCAAATACCCTCCCTTTCCAAATTTAAAACTAAATTCATTATCAGCTCCTAACTTTTTTTCTTCCATTCAATCTCAATGGACGTGTTTTCTATCTCAGCTCAAAATATCATAATTTACCCAGTTGCTTAAGCGATGAAATAAGACATGCTACTTTTGACCCTTCCTTTGTCACTACATCCATGAAACCTACCAATTTTGCCTCCAGAAAAAATGTTTCATTCTTTCTTTTTCTCTAAGTCCCAACTCTCTCATTTAGACTGATATTTCCTAACTGGTATCTCTGCTATTGCATGGTTCTTTTCAGTTCCATCCTCTAAGTGGATATAAGAATTTATCTGAAATAAACATCTGATTGTCATTTCCTTGCTTCAAACTGATTATGGCTCCTCATTAGGTGCAGAACAAAGCCTACATTTCTTGATATTAAGAAGTCTTTATAATTTGTTCCCTGCCCATGTGACCATTTTTATCTCACACCTCTTTCTCTCCATACACTTTCTACAGCAATGATATAGAAACTGTCATTTCACTGTTCCCTTTATATACTGTACCCTTTGTTTTGCCATACATTTGCTCACATAGCAATCTCTACTCCTTCTCTTATCCATCTTGTCTCCCCACTGCCCCGCCCCAGCCTCATTTATGTCTTGGCAAAGCTACCACCTCCTCTAGAAAGTCCTTTCTGAAAGTTCTCCTCTCTCCTCTTACTCTCTGCATTGCTGTCACCTAGCACACCATAAGTCTTCCATAGTGACCATCACAAAAACAATGCAGATACAGAGAAAGAATTAAAATAATAGGTATGTGCCTACATTACCTGTGCCCCATTCCAGCCCATAAGGCCTTTGAGAACACAAACAATAAATTATTCATATTTGTAATCCCACGTCTTAGCCCAGTACCGACAACTGATTCTCAATAAATGTTCTGTCAAATGAAGGTAACTAAGAGGAAAGAGAAAGTACAAAAATAGATCACAGAAGAGGTAAAAGACTTCCTTGTCACATTCCTTCATGATGCTTCTGGTCCTGCTCACATTTGGCAGATACATAGACTTCCTCAATCCTAGTGGGTTCTAGTTAAAAATAACTCCAAATAGGCAATTTATTCCCTATCAGCCTGCAAAATTAATTCTATTGAGAAACTAACTTTCCTGTTCTTCACATCAGATCTCTTATTTTCTCACCAAAAGTACAGGTTTAAAAAAATATGCCATGTGTAATCTCCATCAGGTAAATGGAGAAGAAGAAGGGAGGAAAAAAAAAAACAAGCAGAAAATAAAATGTATTTGGCAGTACCATGCCATTTATTACATGGTACTATTTATTACAATTTATTACATTTATGTCTTCATCAGATTGATACAGATTTATTACATGGAAAATTACTTACATGCAGCAGCAATACAGCAGCAAGAAAAGACTGTCCTTGACAGTACCCAATGTCTTCGTCATAGACAGAGTAGGCCTAGAAAAAATGAAAGGAAAGAAATATTATAAACATTCACAGATATTAACCTAAGTGCTAGTTCACATCAAGCTGTCACCTGTTCTTATCCCTGGCCTGTCCACCACAATTTCACTGATCCCTCATCTTGAATGTGCAAGCCATTAGCACAGTGGAATCCTTCAAAGAGGCTGCACATTTCCTAAAGCAATTCTAGATGGCCCATTATCCCCAGATTCATCTTTAGAATCTGGAATAAAAAGATGCTCAGAGCATCTAAATTAATTTTTAAAGATCCATTATGGTTTGTGGTCAGGCAGACAAGACTATGGGAGGCAAGTGCAAAAGGTGAAGGAGGATAGAAGGGTTCTACAGTAGATGTGGCAATTCTAATGCACTGTCTGGGGGAACCCTGTAGTATAGATACCATAACCTAATAGACTTCCCCCCTCAAATGACCCTCTCTAGCCTCTACATGTTCTCTGACTTTGAGGGTCACTTACATATTTGTTGTATACTGTTTTTCTTTTCTCATATAATCCTTTACAATGTAAAAACCATTTATGGTTCCAGGGTAGTACAAAGGTGGACAGTGTGGGCTATAGCTATAGTTTACTGACCCCTGGTTTAGAACAACAACAAAAAATAATAATTCAGGTGCTCCCCCATTTATTTTTAAAATACAAACAACCCCAACTGTGCTGTTTAAATCCTGGACATGCACCCCATCCCATTTATCCTGCCTATATGTGGTGCTTCATTTTAGTGAAGGCATCTCCATTGAATGTAGTTAATATAATACAATGCACTGTGATTTTATAGGTATAAAAATTTCTGTCCAGGAAAATGGTTATCAAAGATATAGAGGAACAGTTATTATATCTCCCATATGCCAAGGTAGGCGGAGAATAAGGACTAGAATTCTTTTTTTTTAATTAAAAGATCTTTATTGAAATATACCTTATATTCAATGAAATGCATACCTTTTAATTTCACAGTTTCATAAATAAGTTGAGTCATTCATGTAACTCCATCAATATAGAATATTTATATCATTCTAGAATGTCCCTCATGACTCTCTGAAGTCAAACCACCTCCACTCTAGGCTACCAGTGAGCTGATTTTTTTTTCCACAATTATTAGCTTTGCATTTTTAGAAGAATTTCATATAAATGGATTAATATATACTCTTTTGTGTCTGACTTACTTCACTCAGCATAATGTTTCTGAGAGTCTTCAATGTTGTTGAATGCATCAGTAAATCATCCACTTTCACTACTGAGTAGTATTCCACTATATAAATATACCACAATTGGTCTATCCAGTCTCTCACTGATGAACATATGGGTTTTTTCCCCCCAGACTGAGGCTAGTACAAAATAAAGCTGGTTTGTATACACAAGGCTTTTTGTGTACATAGGTTTTCATTTCCCTTGGGTAAATACCTAGGAGTGGAGGTTCAAGGTTTGAATGCTAACTGTATGTTTAACTTTATAAGATATTGCCAGATTATTCTGCAAAGTGATTGTTCAGTTATTGCCTCCACATCAGCAAAATATAAGAGTACTCATTGCTCACATTCTTGACAATACTTGATATTGCCAGTCTTTTTCCTTTTATTAATTCCTATGCTTTTGACTTAAATCTCTCTGATGACTAATGACACAGAATGGATTATAATGTGTTTTTAGGCAACTGATACACCTTCTTTTGAGGCTAACTCTTTGAGTTCTTGCTCATTTCTTTAATTTAGTTGCTTATCTTAGCATTGTCGATTCATGAAAATTCTTTATACATTCTGTTGACAGAATCATTATCTGACATCTGTATTACCGATATTTTCTCCCAGTGCATGCCTGCCTTTTTATTGTTTTAATGGTGCCTTTTGAAGAACTGTTGTTATCTTTTAACCTTCTGCCAATGATGACATTATCACGTCCTCATCTAATGAGAGAAAAATTAGATCACGGAATCATTTCGTAATGAATTTTAAAGAAGCTTTTCTTCATTATAACCAGTTTCCCAAGCTCAGCCTAATTATAAAAACTGAAAGATGGATTACCATCCTTTTACTTATTTAATTTTCTTTGATTTATATAGTTTTACTTATGAGTCCTTATTTGTACTTTTATCCAGAGCTTATGGATCCAGGTGGGTTGGTATGTGTGTGTGTGTGTGTGTGTGTGTGTGTGTGTGTGTAAAAGGATTACAGACAGAAAAGAAAAGGAACAATTAACAAAGAAAGAGGGGAGAGATTCTAATACTATCCTTATTTAGTGCATCCCTAGTGTGTGTGTGTGTGTGTGTAGAAGGATTACAGAGAGAAAAGAAAAGGAACAATTAACAAAGAAAGAGGGGAGAAGTTCTAATACTATCCTTATTTAGTGCATTCCTGATGGTTCTCCATTACTTCTTTTTCCATGAACAAGAAACTCTGAAATTTCTTCATAAGACATCATGTCACATGTATCATCAAGGCTTCCCATTTCCATAAGACAGTCTAAGCTGAGAATTCCTTAAAATTGGGGATTTCTAAAGTCAATCATGTTTCATCAGCCCTGACATAATTTTGACAAATGTTTGATCGATCTTTATATATTTAACAGTTACTGAGAAGTGTGCTATGTACATGCGGAATTTGCTATGTACACAGCACATGTTACAAGAGAAGTCCAACATAAAACAAAGGTCCACAGTCCACCAGAGGAGGGATGAATTCACTGAGACCCCACAAACTGTTCTCTAACTTGAGAACTGAAGATAAAAGTACATATCAGCAGTGTATCGATCTTACGTTCTAATTGTGTTATGGCTTTGGATTAGGTTAGCAACAAAAATGACTTTTCAGAGGCCACCTACTAAATCGATTTTATGATTCACAGTTTGAAAAACACAATGTTCTAGTATGTTCTTTCCCTTGGAGTTCTTCCAAGCACTCTTTGGGTTTAGTCTAAGCCTTCTCTAATTGAGCTGAACCAAATCCGTTCACTCCATTTGAAACTTGCCTCTCTTTCGCGCCATACCTCCTTGTCCCACTCCTCACTGTAACCGCTTCCCTGGCCAGATGCCTACTCAAACTGACTTTTAGAAACCAACTGAACAGCACTATAATGGAGGAGGAAATGAACCAACCTTCCCTCTGGTAACAAATTTAATCTATATACAGACTATTTCCGCTTTATTGACTATACCAAAGCATTTGACTGTGTGGATCAAAACAAACTGTGGAAAATTCTGAAAGAGATGGGAATACCAGACCACCTAACCTGCCTCTTGAGAAATCGGTATGCAGATCAGGAAGCAACAGTCAGAACTTGACATGGAACAACACACTGGTTACAAATAGGGAAAGGCATACGTCAAGGCTATATATTGTCACCTTGCTTATTTAACTTATATGCAGAGTACATCATGAGAAACGCTGGGGTAGAAGAAACACAAGCTGGAATCAAGATTGCCGGGAGAAATATCAATAACCTCAGATATGCAGATGACACCACCCTTATGACAGAAAGTGAAGAGCTAAAAAGCCTCTTGATGAAAGTGAAAGAGGAGAGTGAAAAAGTTGGCTTAAAGTTCAACATTCAGAAAACAAAGATCATGGCATCCAGTCCCATCACTTCATGGGAAATAGATGGGGAAACAGTGGAAACAGTGTCAGACTTTATTTCTTTGTGCTCCAAAATCACTGCAGATGGTGACTGCAGCCATGAAATTAGAAGACGCTTACTCCTTGGAAAAAAAGTTATGACCAACCTAGATAGTATATTCAAAAGCAGAGACATTACCTTGCCGACTAAAGTCCATCTAGTCAAGGCTATGGTTTTTCCAGTAGTCATGTATGGATGTGAGAGTTGGACTGTAATGAAAGTGAAAGAGGAGAGTGAAAAAGTTGGCTTAAAGTTCAACATTCAGAAAACAAAGATCATGGCATCCAGTCCCATCACTTCATGGGAAATAGATGGGGAAACAGTGGAAACAGTGTCAGACTTTATTTCTTTGTGCTCCAAAATCACTGCAGATGGTGACTGCAGCCATGAAATTAGAAGACGCTTACTCCTTGGAAAAAAAGTTATGACCAACCTAGATAGTATATTCAAAAGCAGAGACATTACCTTGCCGACTAAAGTCCATCTAGTCAAGGCTATGGTTTTTCCAGTAGTCATGTATGGATGTGAGAGTTGGACTGTGAAGAAGGCTGAGCGCTGAAGAATTGATGCTTTTGAACTGTGGTGTTGGAGAAGACTCTTGAGAGTCCCTTGGACTGTAAGGAGATCCAACCAGTCCATTCTGAAGGAGATCAACCCTGGGATTTCTTTGGAAGGAATGATGCTGAAGCTGAAACTCCAGTACTTTGGCCACCTCATGCGAAGAGCTGACTCATTGGAAAAGACTCTGATGCTGGGAGGGATTGGGGGCAGGAGAAGAAGGGGACGACCGAGGATGAGATGGGTAGATGGCATCACTGACTCGACAAACATGAGTCTGAGTGAACTCTGGGAGTTGGTGATGGACAGGGAGGCCTGGCGTGCTGTGATTCATGGGGTCGCAAGGAGTCAGACATGACTGAGCGACTGAACTGAACAGACAAAATATATAGAACAACTATCTGAAAGCACTGAGCAAAAAGCAGGATGAAGAAACTGGAGGGGAGAATAAACTTGGAAGAAGGTAATGACACTGGGTAAAATTTCCATTCTTTATGGCTTTCGCTGGAGGCCATGTGCCAGCGGTGCTACAATGGAAGGATAAAACTTGGATATTAAACTATAGACCTACTGGCTTGAAGAATCAGAGAACAGACTAGGATGACTGTAACACTAGAAAGCAAGAATAGAAATGCTAGGGAAAAAGTAACAGAAGAGAAGCCTTTACTACACCTAGTGTAAAAGTACAATATCCAAGACAATGTAAAACCGATACAAGTACAGACAAATAAATAAAACAGAATAAGAAGTCCAGAAGTAGAGCCACCCTCATATAGTCATTTAATTGCAACAAGGAGGAAAGGAGAAATTTTCACATATGTAAAAATGTAAATCTATAGAAATTACTTCAACAAATGTGCTCAAACTATTGGAATCCATATGGGGGAAATTAATGAACCTAATGAAACTGTATCCCTAACTTTATTTCATATGAAAAAATTAATTCTAGATATACCATACTCCTAAATATAAAGGTAAAATTATAAAGCTACTCAAGGAAAAGACAGAACGTCTTTGTAACTTGGTAAAGGCAAAGGTTTCTTAGCCAGGGCACAGAAGTTGTTAACTATTAAAAAAATAAATGGATACAATAGACATTAGCAAAATTTAGAAAATGAAAAGCAGAGACATGACTCTGCTGACAAAGGTCTGTACAGTCAAGGTTATTGTCTTTCTAGTGGTCACATATAGTTGTGAGAGCTGACCATAAAAAAGCAGAATGCTAAAGAATTGATGCCTTTGAACTGTGGTGTTGGAGAAAGTCCCTTGGACAGAGAAGACCTAAAACCAGTCAGTCTTAAGGGAGATCAACCCGGAATATTCACTGGAAGGACTGAAGTTGAAGCTCCAGGATTTGAGTCATCTGATGAGAACAGATGACTCACTGGAAAAGTCCTTGATGCTGGGAAGGATTAAAGGCAGAAGGAGAAGAGGGTGTCAGAGGATGCGATGGCTCAATGGCATCACTGATGCAATCAACATGAACTTGGACAAACTTCAGGAGATGATGAGGGGCAGGGAGGCCTGCTGTGCTACAGTCCACGGGGTTGCAAAGAGCTGAACATGACTGGGTGACTAAACAACAACAACAACACTGATAAAAAGATACCATTAAGAAAACAGTTAAACTACAGACTGGGAAAATATGTGCAAATGTATCTACACAAAGTCTTGAACAGAATATATAAAGAACTCTTCTAACTTGATATCAAAAACTCAATTTAAAAATGTACTGAAGATCTGAAAAGATACATCACAGAGAAATATCTATGAATGGTCATTGGGAACATGCCCAAGTGGAGAGGAGATGAAAATGGAGGCTTCTCACCTTTCCCACGAACACATCAAAAAATATACCTATACGTGGAACAGTTCTCACTGAAAACCAACTGGAGATTGGTAGAAAGACTACTGTACAACCAAGACTGTAAGAAAGACCCACACAGAATCAAGGAGGAAGGGAAGAGAAGTGATCAGACCTGTGCCCCTGGGAGCAGACTCAGAGGAAAATGGAAATTATACAGGGAAGAGATCCTCCCAGGAAGTGAATGGTGTGAGCCACACACTGGTGCCCCAACTGTGGGGACCAACAGAGGGAAGATGAGCGCAGTGGCTGGTTGGAGGGACCATGGGACCAACAGGAGGGCTGTGTGAAGACTGGACTCCACTTGTGAGAAGCATGCACACATTTGCTTGCTCCTGAAGCAGGTCTCAGAATATAGTTTTAAACTGCATGAGAGGCTGGCCAACTTCCTGAAGACCACTCCAGTGCCTGCTCCAGTGCTTCAGAGGCCTCTGAGTCTCAGACCACAACCAGACTGCCACAGCCCAAGGCCTGACCTACCCCAAATGCCTAAACCAGCACCTTTAATACTCCAAGATACTTCAAAGTATTAAGATGGATTAATTAATTGAATCCAAGAGTAGATGGATAGAGACATTTGATAAAAGAGGTAACAAAATATTAATTATAGAAAATAGGTGATAGATTTATGGATGTCCACTATACAATTCTTTGAGCTTTTCTGTGTATTTGAAAATACTTTGTAACTTTCAGGGGGAAAATGTTCTTCCTATACTCTCTTCACTCTGATCTAGACTACAGACTACTCTTCTGGCTGGGGTCCCAAGGGAATTTTTTATATTCAGTCAGCAAGTCACTATTTACTGAGTATCTTCTTATATAATCAAACATAGTGCTGAGGTAGACACAAGGATGAAAATATATGGTCCATGTTCCTCAGCTCAGAATGTTATAGAAGAACTCAGCATATACAATGACAAAGTACACAGTGAGATGAGTTCCAACCAGCAGGAAAGGGTGCGTAACCAAGCCATAGTGCACGGAATGGAGATAAAGGCAAGGGAAGCATCTCAGACAAGGTGCTACTGCCTTAGTCTTAAAGAAGAGGATGTGGCCAGAATTGCTGCAAGCTTGGCCTCACATTCTTGAAGGAAGTATACTGAGATTCTTCAGGCATGCTGCATGGTCAAAGGCAGACGATGTCAGACACTGTACTAAATGCTTTCCCACGTTCTCAATCAATCCTCACAAAGCCTGTGAGATGACAAAACTGATATTGAGAGAGGGCAATTAACCTGGGCAAGGTCAAACAGTTAGAGCCAGGATTTGAACCCAAATCTTCTCAAATACAGAGCCTATATACATTATACCCTTATTATGTCACTGCTGAAGAAGGCTTTCTTATCTCCTCTTGCTATTCTTTGGAACTCTGCATTCAGATGCTTATATCTTTCCTTTTCTCCTTTGCTTTTCACCTCTCTTCTTTTCACAGCTATTTGTAAGGCCTCCTCAGACAGCCATTTTGCTTTTTTGCATTTCTTTTCCATGGGGATGGTCTTGATCCCTGTCTCCCGTACAATGTCACAAACCTCATTCCATAGTTCATCAGGCACTCTATCTATCAGATCTAGGCCCTTGAATCTATTTCTCACTTCCACTGTATAATCATAAGGGATTTGATTTAGGTCATACCTGAATGGTCTAGCGGTTTTCCCTACTTTCTTCAATTTAAGTCTGAATTTCACAATAAGGAGTTCATGATCTGAACCACAGTCAGCTCCTGGTCTTGTTTTTGTTGACTGTATAGAGCTTCTCCATTCTGCATAGAATATAATCAATCTGATTTCGGTGTTGACCATCTGCTGATGTCCATGTGTAGAGTCTTCTCTTGTGTTGTTGGAAGAGGGTGTTTGCTATGGCCAGTGCATTGGCCACCTCATGTGAAGAGCTGACTCATTGGAAAAGACTCTGATGCTGGGAGGGATTAGGAGCAGGAGGAGAAGAGGACGACCAAGAATGAGATGGCTGAATGGCATCACGGACTCGATGGACGTGAGTCTGAGTGAACTCCGAGAGATGGTGATGAACAGGGAGGCCTGGCGTGCTGCGATTCATGGGGTTGCAAAGAGTCGGACATGACTGAGTGACTGAACTGAACTAACTAATATCACTGCTAGAGACTGTGTTCTCTCAGAATTCATATGTTGAATCCCCCAAGTAATGGTTATTCCGAGGTGGGGCCATTTAGAGTTGATTAGGTCCCGAGGCAGAGCTCTCATGAATGGTATTACTGTTCTTATGAAGAAGATTCAAGAGCACTCTCTCACCTCTTCTGCCACTTGTGAACACAGCAAGGAGATGGCCATCTGTGAACCAGGAAGTGAGTCCTCACCAGACCCTGAAACTGCCAGCACTGTGACCAAGGCTTCCCCGCCTCAAGGACTCTGAGTAGTCAATGTTTGTAGTTTAAGCGCCTCAGTGAGTGGTGTTAGACTGTGAGCAGAACTATTCTTTTTAGACATTTATGTGTTTGAATCCATGTAAGATAAGAGGGTCTATCTTCTGATTTGCCTTGGGGTTTAACAGACATGGAAAATCACATTGCATAATCTCAAGAAAAAAGAAAAAAAGACAGTCTGATCAAGGACAGCTTAATACTTTCAGTCCATAACTTCTGGGTTTAGGGAAGGAGAAGTTTTAATTTCTTTATCTAATATGCATGTTTATTAACATACTGACTACAAGCTAAAACTTAGACATGAAAACAGAGATAGCTGTTAAAGCTTAATCATGTTGGTGCTAACATGTACATATAATTTAAGTTCTCTTTATTAAAATCAGTATGGTGGGGGAAGGAGAGGTTGGGAAAAGTTGAGAGAGTGGCACTGGAATATGTATACTACCATGTGTGAAATAGCTAGCTAGTGGGAAGCTGCTGCGTAACAAGGAGCTCAGCCTGGTGCTCAGGGATGACCTAGAGGAATGGGATGGTGGAGCAGAGTGGGAGAGAGGCTCAAGAGAAAGGAGATGGATATACACTTATGGCTGTTTCACACTCTGGTATGGCAGAAACCAACACAACAGTTTAAAGTTAATTATCCTCCAATTAAAAATAAATTCTTAAAAATTAATAGAAAAAATTAATATGAAAAACACTTGATTTATAGGGGAAAGTTTTTAGTCTTCGAGCTAGATTGTCTAAAGCCTTATCGACAACCTCTTTCTCCCCAAACACTCTCATTCATATGTCTTCATCAGATTGATACAGAAAATATAGAATGGTGTTTCTCTTTTGTCTCAGAAATGCGCAGCATACTGCACATTTTATCAAACAATCACACTTACATATAAAGATGAAGGAAATTCAGACTCACGGGAAGAATGAAACAAAACAGAAAGGCTGCTATGTGGGCAAGCAAAAAGGAATTAAACTTCTAAAACAGAGTCTCATTCAGCTTCTTGATACTACTAAAGTGCTGATGTAGTTGCTGACTTATTGGCTATCAATAGACACTAGTTAAGTTTATTGGTTTTAACCATGACATGTTAAGTGTTTCTTTAAACTCTAACCTAAATATTGAATTGTCTCACAATTTAATGTAGCTCTGAGAACAGGAAATACTAATTTAGATTTCCCTACTTTAATAGGAGCCTGACATTTATGTAAAGCAATTTTTCATTTATTAATATTAGATGAACTATGAAGTCTATCACTACAATGAACTTCTGCCAACATCAGACCAAAACAAACAGGTAAACAAATCAGCCTTTGAATTATTGCTCAGTAGCCCTTAAATGAGTATGCTAGGGAGAAAAATCCAAATATAAAATATGTAGAATAAATTCACTTACAAACTAAAAAGAGATCTGATCTCACACAATCTGAGAGACAAAAAAAGAGATACCAAAGAAATACTATTTTAAGTAATGCTACAATAAGCTAAATGAAAAGAGGTCACAAAGTGACAAGAATCATTAAAACACATGGTTGTCTAAAAGTAGAATAACATTTAAGGAAAAGATTAATTAATATAGCACAAGAATATAAATGGCTTTTCAAATAATTCTTAAGCATTAATTTTTCTAACAAATAACCAGTAACATTTATTAATAACTACTATTTTTCCAGATATTAGTTTTGCAGTGCTTAGATCCTCAGTCGTATCCAACTCTTTGCAACCTCATGGACGCAGCCTATCTGGCTCCTCTGTCCATGGGGTTCTCCAAGCAAGAATAGTGGAGCGGGTTGCCATGCCCTCCTTCAGGGGGTCTTCCCAACCCAGGGATTGAACCCAGGTCTCCCGCATGGCAGGCAGATTTTTTACCATCTGAGCTACCAGGGAAGTCCAAGAACACTGGAGTAGGTAGCCTATCCCTTCTCCAGGGACCTTCCCAACCCAGGAATCAAACTGGGCTCTCCTGTATTGCAGGAAGATTCTTTACCGGCTAAGCTACCTGGGATATGTAAGTAATTTATTTAACCCTTACAACAACCCTCTGAGTTAAGCACTCTTAATATCCCCATTTTATAGAAGAAAAAACTGAGGGAAAGTAAAGTAAACAACTTGTGAAAGGTCATCCAGTTAGTAAGTAGCAGGCCAGAAATGAAACTCAGGCAGCTCCAGTCTTCAAACTAAGACCTGGCTTCAGAGCCCAAGGCCTTAGCTACTGTCAGTATACAATTTCTAGATCTCAATGACTGCTGCAATATGCGGTACAGTTTACGTGAGCAAAAGAAAGACCTAATGATAAAACATAAATTTTTCTTTTTGCTATGTAATCAATGAATGTTCAGAAACAAATCACAGAGAGAGCTTTAGCTAAAGAAGAAGAATGCTAACACAAAGTTTAGGACCATGGTTGACTTTGGTGAGGGAACACTGAATCTGAGATGAGCACCTAGGAATATTCAAAGATATTGATAATGATATATTTCCTAAACTTTATGTACAGGGATGCTATTTCTATTATTGATTTTTTTTCCAAATCATAAATACAACTTATGTTTACTCATTTGAATGTATCATACATTTCATAATTTTTAAAATGTGAATATATTTAAAAATATTTCATAATTTTAAAAATTGATAAATTTTTAAAATATGATGTTTCATAATTTAAAAATTTTAATTAAAGTTTTTAAAAATGACTTATTAGTAACATTCTATTTCACTGAATGGAACCAGCATTGGTTTATGTTAAGATTTCAATTGGGTGACAGCTCTAGAATATAAATTTATGAAAGACACACACTGAGCTGGAGTTTAATGTAATGATTCAAATAGCAAAACAGACGACTAATGAAAACTGCTTTTCGCGGAGAAAGCTGTCCATGTGTGGCTGATTCTCATTACTCACCCTAGCTATGCTCCAGGAAGTTTCTTCAAGCACAGAATTGAGCAGATACTCAATTCCTATCCTCAGGGGATATAGTGTCTTAGGCTTCTGCAAGCCTCTGGTCACAACACTTTCAGCAACTGATCAATATACAACCTTGTGTTACATGTGTTTCTACCTAAATACACCTTTTAAAATATTTATTGACTCATTAATGCTTGAAATCACAGCCAACAGTGTTTCGCTCACGCCTGAATGAAGTTGATCTAACACGTGTATTTCCTCCACAAGGCACACCACAGCCTGAGGCTTAGCAAAACAGGTAGCACTGCGGCACAACACGTGGGAAACACTTTAAACAGCAAAATCACCACCAACAAAATCCCCAAAAGCACAAAAATGAGGTACTAACTGCACTGCAAAAAAGATACTGATGTGCGTATGAAGCTGAAACAAGAAGGTAGAGCATCACCTAGCTGCATCTGAACTTGGCAGGTACTTACTCATCAAGCAACTCAGACACTGTGCACAGACACAGCAGTGAATGACAACAAAAGCTCCAAAAGTATGGATTTTGACATTACAAACAAATCATAGCAGGCAGGTGAATCTGAAAATGTGGAATCTATGAATAATGAGGATCAACTCTGTGTATGTGCGTATTGATAACTATATTTA
>SJYC01034180.1:0-29249 GCA_006408675.1 Madoqua kirkii | reverse complement strand
GATTTTATCAGACTTGGACTTTAAAATAACTGTGATTAATCTGTTTAAGAAAATGAAAGGGGAAAAAAAGTAATTTAACCAAGGAACTAGAATCTACTTTTTAAAAAACCAAATGGAAATTCTAGAACTGAAAAATAAAACATCAATCAAGAATTTAATAGATTAGAGGACGGATGATAGCAGGCTATAATGTGTTCAGAAAATGTCATTCAAACTAGGAAACATTCAGGAACCCCAAGGAAGGGAGATGCATTGGAAGTAGTCAAAAAGGTACAAAACTGTATTGAAAGTACTATCAGTTCTGAAACAACTCATCCCTACAGTCACAGTTCAGTTCAGTTCAGTCACTCAGTCATGTCCAACTCTTTGCAACCCCATGAACCGCAGCATGCCACGCCTCCCTGTCCATCACCAACTCCCAGAGTCCATGCAAACCCATGTCCATCAAGTCGGTGATGCCATTCAACCATCTCATCCTCCGTCGTCCCCTTCTCCTCCTGCCCTCAATCTTCAATCAACCACCCATAAATCAAGCAAACAATATAAATAATATACAACTGTATCCACTTTCACAAGAGTCAGTAATTATTTGCATTCTGTAAAAATCATGTATCAGACTATTCATCATTTTGGTATCAAAATAACTCCTGAAATGCTTTAGTTCTTATATTAAATACAACCTCATTTTTGAGAAAAATATTTGCTGCAACAGGGGTTACATTTATTTTTGTCCTTCTATAAACCATTATACTATCAAATTATTAACTCAGATGAACAGAGGTATGATTTCTCTGTAACATGCTCAACCCTTTACTTTAATTCAAAGCAGCAGCCTCCTTTATATAAATCAGTTTGCTGGAATCAGAAAATTTGAAAAAGCAACACACCTCAAATTAAACTGCACAAGAGTCACTTCAGTCTAATCTGCTGTGAACAATGTTTTAGCAAATTACTATGACTGACTTGTCTTAGGTCTTACAAAGAGATGTATATCTAGAAGTAAATCACTAAATGCACTACATTTCATGCGTGCATGCAACACACCCCCAAACACAGTATCAGAAAGCAAGCTAAGGATTTCAAAGTAAAATCACACCCATTTATAGTCCTGGTATTGACAAATAGAGCTGGGACTTAATATACGAATTATTAGTAACTGTTTGATTCCTCATTCAATATGTCATATTTCAGAAAAAAAATTTCAAGCAAACTGTAATAAGAATAATCTTATCACACCCCACGCTCTTACTGAGGAGAAATTTAAGAAGTGATTTTCCCAAAGTCTTAAATCTGCCTATAGGAGAAATAAGACCAGCACCGGATCTCTTAAGTTTAGTCCTTTAAACTATGCCAAACTTTCTCCCAACTAAAACCAGATTTTACAGCATATGTAAATTAGAAAAGTGCTAAAGATACTTGGGGAGATCGTATCTTCTTCCTGCTTTAAAGGACACTATTTCAAAATATGTTATTGACATAATTAATAGGAAAGAAAGGAGGGAGAAAAGGGAGAAAAGAGGGAGGGAGAGGAGAGCGAAAGGAGGGGAAGGGTGCCAAACCTTCTCGTTTCTAGAATCCTATGAATCCTATCACACTTTCAGTTCCACACATGAATTTATGACAACGGAAGGATCTTTGAACCTTTTCGATTTCCTCCTACTCTGAAAAAGATATTAAGAGTCAAACACTAAAACTGACAGGGCCATTAAAACATGACAGTGAGTTTTTAACAGTATTCCCTCTAATCTGACAGTTCAGATCATTCCTCATTTCAACAGAGTCACTGAAAACTTTTTAACTACAAAGTCAGACTGTATCCTTGAAACTAGTGTTGATTTCTACACTTATTCTAACTTAACTTCTCTTAATAATTTCTCTCTCAATTTAAGAGCACAGCATATTATATTTCTAGAACAGATTTCATTCATGAGTTGTCAGAAATAAATGAGGTGATATATGTTTAAGTACTCTGTAAATTTGAATTTATTATAACACCTGGAAAGTATTGTGTGGGAAAAAAAAAGTCTATAAATGTGTTGCTTATGGGAATACCACCATTCTTAGTGGTAAATCATTAAATGCATTTCCTTTACAATCAAGAGTCTGTCTACTATCATTACTTCATTTTAACACTATAATAGAGGTTCAGGTCAGTGCAATAAGACAAAACTTATTAAGGGAAAAAAAAAAGAATAAGAATGACTTCAGAAGAAGCAAAACTGTCCCAATTTACAGATTGTATAACTAAATAGCTGATTTAATGCCAAGGTTTTATTAATGCTTATTCAGCTTTGTGCAAAGTATCCAGAATGAAAACTCAGTTTTATTGCTGAGACTATGAGGTATGATGTTAGATACTAATCTAGAAATAAAAATGATAGAATAGGTACATCATACTCAGTGACCTTAAAAGATATACATAGCAGGAAAAACCTCATATGGCTCAAATTTAATACAAAAAGCAAAAAAAAAAAAGTAGCTGTACAAACTTGAGAATATTTAATCTAAACTATTTGTGATTATCACTACCATCACAGGTCTTCCTGTAAGAGGACTGGACTACTAAATAAGAGCAACTCAACAGGAAAAGGAATTGTGTCGGTTACAAACTAAGTGGTCCACAAGGCAGGACCCCAACAAATTTTGGTTTTTGCAACATTTTCTTATATATTCATCTCTCCTCTCCTCCATTATCAAAGACAGTTGAAAAGTTATGTTTGGGTAATATATATTTTAGTACAATATTAAAAGTCTTAGGAACTTTTATTTACTATCTTGAATTCTGAAATGTTTTTAATATGAATTATTTTGGGGGGTTTTTCCACATTTTCATGAAATTCAATGTGATTTAAGCTACTCAGCAATTATAATGTATCTTAGAGTGACATTTTCATAACATTTTCTACTCAGAAAGAGTTTAAAACTGTGTAATCATATTACAAAACACACAATGATAACCTAAAATGGCCTCAGAAGCTGTGGGAATGTTTAACAAAATTTTTCTAGTGAATTCAAGGCTGGATTATTATCCGTAATACAAAAGCAAGGGGTCGCAACCACTTAAATGTACCAGCTATTTAACTTTTATCTTTGTGTTTAGTAGTGTTTTGGATGTTTCCCCTCTAAATCTTACATAAGGAGGCAAATACTGGTTTATTATAATGGAGCAAAACTGGGAGGTAAAGGCTGCAAGCACACCGAGCCGTGTGTTTTAGAAATGTGATGCAAGTGTCTAGATTCGATCAGAGGCAAACCGCAAGAACAGTTACTGAATGGCTGAAAATATACTAAACTCTAGGAGAAAAACGCTGCTCCATATACGATAAACCAGACCTTTCTAAACAACTTAAGAGACTATATAAGTTTTGATATCTTCCTGATACAAGCCAGACACTAGCTTATAAAATTTCAAAACTGGTAGAAAAAAAGCTTACTAATTACATTTCCTTTTTACAAGCATATAATGAATAAGATACATTTTTTGTGGTGTTTGATGGTTTGGGGCATTTTAAAGACCAGATGGTTTTTCCTGTGGTCATGTATGGATGTGAGAGTTGGATTGTGAAAAAGGCTGAGAACCGAAGAATTGATGCTTTTGACCTGTGGTGTTGGAGAAGACTCTTGAGAGTCCCTTGGACTGCAAGGAGATCCAACCAGTCCGTTCTGAAGATCAACCCTGGGATTTCTTTGGAAGGAATGATGCTAAAGCTGAAACTTCAGTACTTTGGCCATGTCATGTGAAGAGCTGACTCATTGGAAAAGACTCTGATGCTGGGAGGGATTGGGGGCAGGAGGAGAAGGGGACGACCGAGGATGAGAAGGCTGGATGGCATCATAGACTCAATGGACGTGAGTCTGGGTGAACTCTGAGAGATAGTAATGAACAGGGAGGCCTGGCGTGCTGCGATTCATGGGGTTGCAAAGAGTCGGACACGACTGAGTGACTGAACTGACTGACTGACTGAAAGACTAGATGACATATTACCTTCCAGAAATCAGTGCACTGTCAGACTTTAAGTTAGAAATATATTTCTAGCTCTAAATGATATATTCATATAAAAATAGACTTCTGATCAGTGTGTACATTTATAATCCTCCAATATGGCTACATCAAAAGAAAAGTAATGGGAAAAAAAAGACAAGATAGGAGTAGGTAGAAGGCTAAAACACAAACATGCAAGAAGGATTTTAATCAAAGTGTAACATTTGCAGAACATCAATCCTACTTGATTAGCACATGTAAGCACTGCTTTTATAAGTGCCATTTTTTTAAAAAGTAAATATAAAATGATATTGATATGTGAGTATATTTCTGACTATCTACTGACTAATCTCTGCTATTTAATACTTAACTAAAGGCTAAATTTGATAATTCAGAAACGTGTAATCTGGCTTGAAAATTAGCCATGGTGTTTGTTGTTTTTCCATATTATTACAAGATTTTTGTGTAGCTCACTATTCACTAACCATCTTTACTGGAATGGCAGCTAAGGACAAATACTGAATATACACACCACACTTTGTAGGACATTTTAACTTTGAGGATAAAGGGCAAAACTTTTTTAATGGAAATTTTGCAATTTTGAGTCTCTGGCCTAAATTAGCATGGACAATACAAAGTTAATGATATACAATGATTTGAAAAGTTATTCTGTATTTCTAACAGAACTTTGAGAAATTAATAATCTGATAACTATTCTCCCTTAATACACAAAGTCTTTTTTTTTTTTTTAATTTAAGCAATGCCTATTTACTGAAAATCAGGGAACAGTTTTCTTCCAGGTCTACTAATAATGAGAGAGAAGAAAGATTTCAAAACGGGACATTAAAACCTGCACAAAGATGTGACAGAACTGAGAGGATGTCAAAAACACCAGAGAACCTGCCAGTATTCCAAAACAGCTGCCTGGCTGTTTCCTACTTTTGCCTGCGTCAAAAATTGCAACAACTGCCACATTACCTTGTCAGGTAGACAGAGTCATCGAGAATCCTGAGCCTTCACTGCAGTAGCCTAAGAGGACCTTTCAGTTCCTTTCCTGTTAGCATCAAAGCCAAACTGAAGTCAGACTGTGCCCCTCCCTCACAAGAAGGTACAGAGCACGCAGCCCAGAAGTCACCTTCAGGACTGAGTATGGAGGATCTGGTGGTGTTAGCATAAAGGACAAACAATGGCACAGGGAAAATAAGAAATGCAGACAGAAAGAAAATCTAAAAAAGCTTTAAGATGCCTTCTTAGAATATAGCCCTGAATAGTAAGTTAGGAAAAAAATAAGGCAGAGGGCCCTACCTTGCAGATCTTGTAGAGAGATTCTTGGCCATCTCCTCCAGTATCTTTGAAGTAATCGTGTGCAGGAAATGTACGATGAATATCTCGAGTAATAACACTCTCCTGGGCTGAGTCCTAAAATTAAAAGTAGAGTTGGCCATTAATTTAAATTTTCTTAATATGAAAAATAATATGTACAAGTTAAAACATTTCAAACAGCACAAAAAATACTGGCCACTTCCTCCATTAAAAAAAGACAAAAAAAACCTGCCTTCCTTCCCAGATGCCTAGTCCCATTCACCAGAGATATTATAAATACCACCGACAGTTTCTTTTGTGTCTTTCCACCCATTTATGTCTAGATGTGTGAATTCATGTTTACTTGAGGGGGAGAGGAGAGAGGGAAGTTGCATACACCCACAAATAGACATAAGCTCTCTGCTCTTTTCACTTAACAGGATAACTGATAGAATATTTTTTATTGCTACATGTAAATGTATTTAATTCTCTTTGAGAGCAACTATTAAAAAGAATGAGACACATCTGGATATAGACATACCACAACTTATTTAACATTTTCCTATCGCTATGTTTTGCATTTTTTCTATTTATATCACAAATATTATCACTAGGAATATTTCCATACATACATGTTCAAGACAGATTCCTAGAGGTGGAATTGCTGCTCTAAAGGACAAACAATGGCACAGGGAAAATAAGAAATGCAGACAGAAAGAAAATCTAAAAAAGCTTTAAGATGCCTTCTTAGAATATAGCCCTGAATAGTAAGTTAGGAAAAAAATAAGGCAGAGGGCCCTACCTTGCAGATCTTGTAGAGAGATTCTTGGCCATCTCCTCCAGTATCTTTGAAGTAATCGTGTGCAGGAAATGTACGATGAATATCTCGAGTAATAACACTCTCCTGGGCTGAGTCCTAAAATTAAAAGTAGAGTTGGCCATTAATTTAAATTTTCTTAATATGAAAAATAATATGTACAAGTTAAAACATTTCAAACAGCACAAAAAATACTGGCCACTTCCTCCATTAAAAAAAGACAAAAAAAACCTGCCTTCCTTCCCAGATGCCTAGTCCCATTCACCAGAGATATTATAAATACCACCGACAGTTTCTTTTGTGTCTTTCCACCCATTTATGTCTAGATGTGTGAATTCATGTTTACTTGAGGGGGAGAGGAGAGAGGGAAGTTGCATACACCCACAAATAGACATAAGCTCTCTGCTCTTTTCACTTAACAGGATAACTGATAGAATATTTTTTATTGCTACATGTAAATGTATTTAATTCTCTTTGAGAGCAACTATTAAAAAGAATGAGACACATCTGGATATAGACATACCACAACTTATTTAACATTTTCCTATCGCTATGTTTTGCATTTTTTCTATTTATATCACAAATATTATCACTAGGAATATTTCCATACATACATGTTCAAGACAGATTCCTAGAGGTGGAATTGCTGCTGCTACTGCTACTGCTAAGTCGCTTCAGTCGTGTCCAACTCTGTGCGACCCCACAGACGGCAGCCCACCAGGCTCCTCATTCCTGAGATTCTCCAGGCAAGAACACTGGAGTGGGTTGCCATTTCCTTCTCCAGTGGAACTGCTAGGATACTGGATATATGCATTTCCATTTAAGGTACTTTCCCTTCAGAGTTGTTGTACCACATATAATCCAAACAATGATAGTGTCTGTGTTTCTCCACATCTGCCCCAAACCAAATATTATCTGACTTTTTAGACAATCTGATATGTGAAAACTCAGACCACAGTCATTTAAAAAATACAAAATATTATCAACCTTTCCTCCCAATAGGTAAATTATCCAACTCATTTGCTTCAGAAAATAAAACGCCCCCAAACTAGCATCCTAAGATGACATACACTTTAAATATAAATCTAGAGGCTTTTCTTTTCCAGATAGATTTAGGATCTAAAAGTTCAAAACTGAGTAAGTTCTAAGCTTTAAAAAATGATTAATGATTCACTTGATTTTATTCTTCTCAATGTTTGTTTTATCTGTTTAAATGTCAAGAAAATAGAACGAGACTACTTCTAGCAACCGCAATAATGAAAATATTCTCCACAATTAAAGAATCATTAATCATTACTAATGCAAATTAAAAGTGTTATTTAATATCTTGTTCCCATATTTGAACAAATCCCCTCTTTCAGTTAAAATTTAGAAAAGAAAAAATGTTTAATATATGAGTTACTTTAACAAATGCTAGTTCTCTTTCTTTCCTAGCTGAAAGTATATAAGGGGGAGTAGCTGATGAGCTCTGAAGTTAAGCCAGTGCCTTCTCTTGCTGCCTTTTTCATTTCAGCTGCTATATCATGCTGGGTGGTAATTAGATCTTATATCATGTGGAGAAACAACTAAAACTGAAACATTCTAAATGTGCCAGCAAACACCAAACATATTATAAATCAGTCCAGAGGAAATTCTGATGCCTTATAGGAACGGAATGCTAAAGACAAATAAAAATGAAACTTTCAAAAAATTACCATACCTTAAATAAAGGAATACATAGAAAATTTACATTTATCATGGCCAATGTAGTTTCTAATGGTACAGACTATTGGGATAAGATGGGGATATAGAACAAGGTAAATATAAAGGCAATGTATATAGAAATATATTACAAAATGCATGATTTATCTGGTCTGATAATGAATCTAAGCAGGGGGATCTGGTACTGGGCAGATGAGTTTTCACTGTCCAGATTTCTTCCATCAGTGGGTTTTCTTTTCAGTAAGTCTCCACTGACAAACTCTTTAAAAAAAACAACCAATGAAAATGTTACTCCTCCCAAGTTGAACTATTTTAGGGGCAAACATGTGTCGACTGCTTCACAGGATAACTCATTTTTCACTTTGTGAGATGCTGCGGGAAAGAAATCATTGGACTATATTCCCTAGAAACTGCCTACTCTGTTGGTATCATGCTATGTTTAAATGGTGCCAACAGTCTGATTCAGAGAAAGAGAAATTGATCAAAAATTTCTAGGATATAACTCTGCATAATATTGATCAATTTTTTCTATGAACAGTTGAATCTTTCTTGTTATGGATAACCCATTAAAAATCACAGACTTTTCTGCACTTAATAAACTTTACCTTGCTTTGATTACTTTAAGTGCTTTCTACATATATGTTTCTAGAGTTTTCTTCCTACATATTGCTCTCAGTTGGCTAAGGGAACAATTTCTGGAGCTTCATTTTATAAACAATTTCTGGAGCTACATTATTCACTGATGCCTTTCATGTAAGTGAAGGTTAAGAAGTACACTGAAGTGAAGTGAAAGTCACTCGGTCATGTTCAGCTGTTTGTAACCCCGTGGACTATAAAGTCCATGGAATTCTCCAGGCCACAATACTCGAGTGGGTTGCCTGTCCCTTCTCCAGAGGATCTTCCCAACCCAGGTCTCCCACACTGCAGGTGGATTCTGTACCAGCTGGCTACAAGGGAAGCCCAAGAATACTGGAGTGGGTCGCCTATCCCTTCTCCAGAGAATCTTCCCGACCCAGGAATCGAACGGGGGTCTCCTGCACTGCAGGTGGATTCTTTAACAACTAAGCTATCAGGGAAGCCCCAAGAAGTACACTAGACTCTTACAAACAGACTATTATGAATGAAATTGCTAGAGAAAATAATAGTGTTTTCAAAGCAAAAGCTGAAGTTAACTATCTTCCAATTACCCATACTGTTAAGAATAGGAATGGTATATATTCAGGAACCCACATCTAATCCCCCGAATTTATCCACTCAATCATTAAAGTATTTGAGTCAGGGAATCACTAAACCTAACATTGCAAAAGGAAGACAAAACGATTTTTCTCTTCAATATTCACGCCTTTTTTAAACTTATTCCAATTATAAGGAATAAATAAATAAAATGAACAGAGGACAAAAAAGAAGCCAAGTAACTGCCAAAAACATTTTATAAGCACAACCAAAACTGATATGAGGTCATTTTCTTGGAAGGGCCCCGTAAACAGTCTCAAGTCCTTACAGTTACTCTTAGAATGACAAGAGGGAAGAATTCACTTCCTGACAGGCGGCGAATTCACCAGTATCTAGAGACACACAACTTTACCCACAATTTACTTCCCCATGGATGTACGTCCCATTTCGATTTTCAGTCCAATATGGTGGCTTAGTAGCTCTGGGGCCAGTCAAACTCATTGGTTCTATTTCTGGCTACTTCACATAACAACTATAAAAGCTCAAATTATTTAATCTCACTAACCTCATCTTTAAACTGGGATGCTCATACCAAATTCACATTGTTTAGAGTAAGATAATGTGTGTAAAGTGCTTAGCACACTGCCTATTATCAAGTGAACACTTTAATCTGTGTAATTGCTAAGTTGTGTCCGACTCTTTGTGACTCCATGACTGTAGCCTGCCAAGCTCACTGGTTCATGGGATTCTCCAGGCAAGAATACTGGAGTGGGTTGCCATTTCCTCCTCCAAGGGATCATTCTGACCCAGGGATCAAACCTACCATCTCCTACACTGGCAAGCAGGTTTTTTATCAGTGAGTTACCAGTGAAGTCCCTAAATCTGAGAATAGTCATTAAAGAAATGAATAAAATAATAATTATTATTCCTCCTTCTCATTAGGGATCATGTTCAGCTGTTTAAAATTTTGGTGAATTTATTTTTAGACATCCTTCTGTATTTGTACACTTTAAATAATGAAATAAACCACTGTTTTTCTTCAGCTATCATAAACATTGTGATTATGAAACCAATTCCTTTTGAGCTTTCAGTGTGATGATGCACTAACACATATACACCCTCTTCTAAATTTTCTATCAGGCATCTTATGTATATTATGTCTGATATTATCCTGGTTTCTATTAGTCCATGATGAAAAGCGAAAGTGAACAATTATTTAGATAAAGTGATGTTTAACCCAATACGCAATGCTGGGGCCACTAACGCCAGTGTGAACACTCTGGCTCCAGCTTTGCATATATTCATGCAAGAAAAAAAATATACCCTGAAAGAAGACTGGCAAGCACAGAGTACAGCAGAAGCTAAATTTGCCAGACAGTTACCGTTTTCATTCTTTACTTCAGAATTCAGCATCTGAGGATCAGCGAGGGGTTGAAGTCACGGTTAGGGATAGAACAAATGCCACCGTTTCTAACACAAGTTTCCCTGCTGGACCGTCACCATCAAGAAAATCACTGGTAGACAAAGTCCTTGAGATCATCTTCTATCCTTCCTAAGGAGGCATCAGCTTGGACCCCACATACAAGCTGACTCAGCAGAAACAGTAGTGAGAGGTTTGAAAGAAAGTCTTTCTCCTTGAACCACACTCCTCTGATACTACCACCACACAGAAATGAAATTTCTATTGAGTTTATCCTTTAAGGATTTTCTTTCATTTCCAAACTGCTAAGTCATAAAACAAAACTTATCTTTAACAATACATCAATCTCTAGTGTGAAAAAATCCATGGCCTGACAAAGGATATATAATTCAGCTTGCTGAAGATCAGTTTAAAACCACTGCTAAGAGGTATGATAAGTATCTCAATTAACTCTTGATCATTTTAAGTGGAGACAATTTACAGCCTGTTTTCAAGAGGATTACGTAAGTTTTCTTCCAGTATATTGTATATATTCTGACATCTTTCTAATCCTCTTAATTCTTCTTTGAAGACAATTGTCACTTGCTTGTTGTGAGAAAGAAATGAATATAGCATTGAAGTGTCAACAAGTATTAGGAAGACAGGTTTGGATGACCATACCTTATTATTTTTTATGGAACAATTTCTAATTTCTAGACTGTCAACAACTGGAAAGCTAGTGAGGATGAGTGTTGTCACATGTGACTTTAGCACCAGATGAAGTGAAAAAGTAATGTCCTGATAAACAAACACCTTTGGCTGTACTCTGATTTGCTACATTTTTACAACTCTCTCTGCACCTTTTCTTATTAATCTCTATTGTCAAATTCAAACTAGAAGTGAATTTTCACTTTTCATTTCAACTTTTAAGTACCATGTCAACTTGTATTATTAGAGACGCCAATGTAGACCAAGCGTAGTCACAAGCAGTCAGCAGTAAATGATTCAGAGCCTAAGGAAAAAAAATTGACCTTAAAACATGCCTTCTATTCTTACTCCACAGGGATCTTCCTTTAGTTCTATGCTGGAGCTAGATCTGTGGAGAAACATCACAAACTAGTCAACTTACATGTCCCTGAAAGCAGATGGGTTTGCAGTGGTGGCTCTGATTCATTTGCCTTGATGTTTGCCAAAATTCCAAAGAGGCAGAGATGAAAGGAGAAAACATAAAAAGTTCATTCTAGTTTCAAACATGCTACTAAAATCATGAGCTAGAAACAGTAACACAGAAAGGCTGGATCACTGTCAGCCTTCATTTCTTGAATATGGGCGAGGGGAGTCTCAGCATTAGCAGGGTAATATGGAAGCAAAGAAATAAATGACAGTTTAACCATATTGTTAGCAAGCTGCTTCCTGGGCACTGCACAAACATGCTGCCAGATGTCTCAGAATTAAAGCCTGACACAAAGGTCAAAAATATAAGCCATATTCCGGCTTCAACTAGAAGGAAATCTCTTAGGGGAAGTAGCAACAGTGAGAACAAAGAGCAGGGGAAGTGAAGGGAGAGGAAGTGCTGTCTTCACAAGCCAGTCAATATCCACAACGAATACCTTAATCTCGAAGGGACTGCAGGGAGTGCAGCGGGAATTATGTGATTAGAATAAAGCATTTCTTTGGGACTAGAAGACTAAGAAGCACTGTAGCCTATGAGAAGAGCCTGGATTTCCCTGAAATCCTAGGGAATCCAGGTCAGGTACCTTGCTATGATGAATATCTAGGGTTACTTTTAGACTGCAAATGCATCTCTGGCCATATTTGGATATGTCCTCATTCCCAGGACTGCTGACCACTCATTGTCTCAAAATAAAGGTTCAACTGGTGTACTTGACAGTCTTGGAAACTCCTATCAATGGGCAATGATAAATTCTGCAACTCTTGTTAACATGAAGCACAATAACTGAACTCTGTTAGTTCAGATTGGAAAATATGTTAGTATTTTCCAAAGTTAGATTATTTCTAACTTCGCATTATTTTTTAAATCATTAATTATAAACTTTATCAAAACAGTCCTTTAAACTCTTTTAAGATAAACAAAAATTTTAAGGGCTATGTATTTACTAACCATTGTGTAAGAGTAACTTTCATTTTTCTATAAAACTTTAAAGAATGCCTCTGATAACCAGCATTTGATAAATATGCCTGTTTTCACCTAATCATTACATTTTATCATTGTATTTACTTTGACCTCATACATACTAGTTATTGTTTTTATAGGCTGAATATTTTAATAATTTGTAAAACATTCTATCATTCCCTCAATCATGTTAGATGCTTCTCTGCTTCTCAATTAATTGTCTTGAATTGACAACATAAAAATTGAATATACATTAAAAATTAAGCTTTTTATTTGCTGCATAGTTCAAATCTGTTTATGTATTCAACATCTACTTTTCTGAGTACCTACTAAGAATCAGACACTACTTTAGGAGCAAAGGATATCCCTGTTAGCAAGTCAATGTCCCTCCTCTATGGGGTATGCATTCTATCACCAGAGGAAAAAGACATAAAAAGAACAAGTATATAATATTGTTTATTGAAAAGTACTATAAAAAATAAAACAAGATATAGTGAGGAATGGGATGGTATTGCAGGTAGAGTGGTTTTGCTTCTCTGAGTAAAAATTCAAATATTTAAAGCAAAAGCTTTGTAGAAAAGGCCCTGAGGTAGAGCAGGATGCCAATACTTTTCTGAACATTTTCCAGCATTGTGTTGACCTTTATGTTTGTGGATGTCTTCAATGAATTCTTAAACATAACTCTGATACTCTCCTAGATTAACCTGGCTACCTCAGACATTTGTTAGGATAAATGAGATTATTGTTATAAGATGTTTCAGTTAATATATTTGAATAGGTGTTCCTAGTTACATGTATCTATATGAAAGCTTACCATTCAAATATTTATTTAACATCATGGGTGAGACATTGTATTAGGATCTACAGGATCAAAAGGTATAAAACATATTGCTACAGGTTAAGATTTGCTTGTAAAGACAAAATGGAAGGAAACATTCTAACAGCCGAGTAAATGATATGAGTAATGTTGGCTACAGGAATTCAGTAAAGAAAGTGATTATAGAAGGGATCAAATGGTGAAAAATTGCCTTCTATAGGAGATGGAGACTAGGCTGAGCATTGCGGACAAGATAGTCTCAACAAAGCTGAATGATCTCAAGAGAACACACTGACAAGTGTGGTGTGAGTAGAGGCTGCAAAGCAGGAAAGCACTTGGCATACCCAGGAAACATGATTCTGACTAGAGAAGGAAATTTATAAAAGGGCAAGTTGAGTGAGATCTAAACTATGGAAAGTTAACCTTGAATGAAGACATTTTAACTTAACCTTGCAAACAAGAAGGAGATATTTCATCTGCTATGGTCTCTGTAGTCAATTTTGTGAACTCTTGTTTCAGCTGAGCCTCATTTGCAGAACTGCTGTGTAGTGAAGATTAACTTGACCCAAAAAAAAGACTGGCTTTTGCCACTGGACTCTAGGAGGTGATCTCTAGGCCCCTGTGGTGTCAAATCTAATAAGAAGCCTTTGTTTGCATGTGGGCATGACCGATAACCTAGCATGGGGTCTTTGAAGCACAGAGTATTAGTTCTATCTACGGAGAGGCTGGAGGCTAAAGGCTAGTCATATAAACATTACACAAACAAGCTCCTATAAAAACTCTGGACAAGATTCAAGTGAGCTTTACTAACTGGCAATACTCCCAGCACATGTTCACATACTGATGTCAGGAAACTACATGGTCCATGACTCCATGGGGAAAGGACAAAGGAAGCACCATGCCTGGTACTTCTCGTGGAGTCTGCCCAACACCCTTCATCCCTTGGCAAGCTTTAATCTGTATCCTGTGGCTGTAATATGATGTCACCCAGAGGGGCCGGGCAGGCTGCAGTCCACAGGGTTGCAAGGACTCAGACACGACTGAGAGACTAAGCGCGCACACACACACACACACACACACAGACACACATACACACACACACACACACACATTAGTATTACAGCTTTCATGGAGTTTTGCGATTATTTCTAGTGAATTACTGAACCTGAGAGTGATTTTGGTTAAAACCTTGACACAATTAGTGTTAGAAGCAAGGGCAGTCTTGGGTGGATTATGTTCCCTCTCTTAACTTTGAAACTGGTTAAATTCTGACAAGTAGGGCATTAACAAATAAAAGTTTTCATTGTCGTATTCTCACCAATAAATTTCCTCTATTCAAAGATATGAATCACTGCCTTTCTTTTAGTCTTTGACAACATATTATTCACAATAAAATAGTCTTCCAATACCATGTCTATTCCGATGACTTTTTAAAAACTCACCTTTAATGTAGAATCTCAAATGTTAAAAATGTTGGTCTACGACTGACCATTTGGCCATCTGTTCATTGAGTTTCTCAAAAACCTCTATGTAATCAGTAAAGCCCATTAAATTAAAAATGAGTCACACAACTATGGATATGATCCTATAACCTGTATAAAGGGTCATCTGGAACTTCACAGGAGAGTGAGTATAAGTAAACAGTAACTACATGCTAAGCTGCTTCAGTCATGTCTGATTCTTTGCAACCCCATGGACTGTAGCCTGACAGGCTCCTCTGTCCATGGGATTCTCTAGGCAAGAATAATGGAGTGAGTAGGTATTCCCTTCACCATGGGATATTCCCAACCCAGGGATCAAACCTGAGTTTTTTAGGTCTCCTGCATTGGCAGGTGGATTCTTTACCACTACCACCACCTGGGAGTCCAAACTATAACAACCCTAAGTAAATGTCAATAATATGCATATTTTAAAAATCCTTTATGATCAATAAAGTTACTCCATACTGGAGTGTGGGTTTTGAAAAAGTCCATTTTTGTATCAAATCAGGTTACATAATTGCCATTTTATTCCTTTTTGTAACAATACATGTTTCCATTAACATAAGATTTTACTCAAGTAGGACTAGAAGATGCACTGATTACAACAATAATAAAAATAAAATAGGAAGGGGTAAGAACAGAACAAGTTGTTCCTGAGAGACTATAAAACTTCTAGTTCTCAATAACAAAGGTCACTTCGATAATTAAATATTCTAATTCAATCTAGAAGGTACACAATAAGGTTTTTTTTTTGTTTTACATATTCTGGTTAATATAGCAACTTTCTTTTCTGATATTCTATTCATAATTCTCTATTCAAGAGGGTCAATTTTTGTTTCCCCAACAGATCTCTCTGGAAATAGTACAATCCCTTTTGCAACATGGTACATTTTAAAATCTAATCCTTTTTGGAATAATGCCAAATAATGAGTAGAAACTAAAGACTTATTCGGCACTGCTTCTCCCTATACGGACTCACAGATGAGCATTACTATTCTAAGACTTGGAAGGTCTAGGTAAATATATTCCAGCTCCTTGACACAGTATGTTCCTTTTTTAGTTTCTCTGCTGATTCCTCCTCTGCCTACTCCTTATCTGATGGTGTTACATCCTTAGCATTGTTCTGTGCTCACTCTTCATGCCCTCCCTGGGAAACCACATCCACCTCTGTAACTTCAACTGCCATCTGTCTTCTCTCTCCTGGATCTTTACTAAAGTAGAGGCCAAATCTTACTGGTTATCAGAATCATTCGATAATTTATTTCTGAAGCTAAATACCCAGATTTCACCTAGATATAGTCTAGCAATATCTCTAAGCATTTCCAGGCAATCTGTATTTTTTAAAAAGATCTATCCATCCTTGAGCTAAAGTCCACTAAGTGTTATTTGGGAACTACTGGTCTAACAGACTTACCAATCCACATCCAAAACAAGCCAAAAATTCAATTCAGAATTTCCTATATTCTGATTCTCAGCAGAATGAATTTCTATGCCTAAGCTGACATGGAAAGAGTTGAGTTATTCTAGAAGTCTCCCCTCTTTCTCTCCCTAAATCAATTTGTCCTCTGGTCTTCCACTGTGCTTTTCTAATTAATTGGTACCCATGTCTGAATATCCCCATTTGAGTGCCACCTGCAGGTAGACAATCAGGTCTTACTTGTCTTTGTTTCCCTGGGGGCCTGAGACTCTAGTAGGTGCTTCATAAATGGGTACTGAAAGAATCAGAATAAGGGAAGCAGGCATGGGAAGCATATGATGAAGAGAATCAAGTTAAATAATTTTAAATCTGAGTTTTCAATTCTCTTCTAACCTTATTTAGTCAAGAGCGGTGACAAAAGGAAATAATTTGCACCAAACCAAAAATAAGGAATCATAGACTTCCAAACCAAAATTTCATAGCAAAATGCATACCAAAATGTTCTTGCTCCTACTATCAAAGGAGACACATGAAAATAATTACAGATATTATATAAACTACATCAAAATGGATCTATCTTAAAATAGAAGTTAGAAATTCTATCACTACTGCAATTGCCAAAAATCATCATTATGAAAAGCTATCTGGAGTTTTCTCACTGAGTTTTACCTCATTTTATATGAAAATTCATAAAAGATTAAAGACACATTCAAATGCTGCATTTTTAAAAATATTAGTCTTTTTACTTTAAAAGTGAGAGGAAATGAATTACATAATTAATGTGTTCAAAATCCTGTTAGAAGCAAATTACATTAAGTATGATGTTTTAGAAATCTGAAGTATCCTTTATAGTTTACATGTTAACTCCTTCTCAATAAAATAGCTTGAAGTTTTAGACTGAGATCAATATTAGACGACAATCAGGAAATTGTTTCCTATTCATTGTAACTCTGGATTATAGCATTTAATAGGTTCAGTTTCTTTATTAGTCTTAATTCAATCAAAGGAAGACAGATATCCTCTCTTCTTTGATTTTAGGATCCTTTAGAAAGACTAACACCTTCTATCTCATAAGAATATGATACTCACACAATGAGAATTTTTGCTCTCTTTTGAGTGGCTAAAGTTCTGTAACACTAGCATGAAGAAGTGGAGAGAGAAACGGCGAGAAAGAAGGTGCACTGGCTGTCCTCTTTCACTGGTTGCCATCTTCTGAAACACCACCATCTCCTCTGCTTTAATCGACATATGTTTGTTTCTGATTTAAATGCTATACTGCCCACATATTTTTATGTAATTTGTTCCTAACAGACCCAAGTTGCTACGACAGAATTTTTAAAGTCTGAATTTCTGAGAAAGATAAATACTGTATACCAATGCATATATATGGAATCTAGAAAGATGATACTGATGAAATTTTCTGCAGGGCAGCAATCAAGACACATATATAGAGAACAGACTTATGGACTCAGGGTGTGGGGGAGAAAGGAGAGGGTGAGATGGGTGGAAAGAGTAACACGGAAACTTACATTACCATATGTGAAATAGATAGTAAAGGGGAATTTGCTCTATGACTCAGGGAACTCAGGGTGGGGCTCTGTGACAATCTAGAGGGCTACTGGGAAGGGAGATGGGAGGTATGTTTAAGAGAGAGGGGACACACATTACATACGGCTGATTCATGTTGATGTTTGGCAGAAACCAACAAAACTCTGTAACGCAATTATCCTTGAACTGAAAAATAAATAAACTAAAAAAAGTCAGAATTTCTAACGAACGGAAAGGCAACTTCTATAAACATTAAGAAATTGTAAAAGTAACTCCATTTTATTTCTCATTTATCAAATGGACATTTGTGGAAGTTACTTCGACTTGACTGAGTGCTATGGGAGCAGAAGAGTTTCTTCCCAGGTGTTTGTCCAGTGCTGCATTTTTATTTAGGCTTAGTTCTGGCGCAGTGGTAAACAATCTGCCTGTCAATGCAGGAGGTTCAGAGACCCAGGTTTGATCCCTGGGTCCGGAAAATCTCCTGGAGGAGGAAACTCACTCCAGCTAAATAACTCACAGCAACTCACTCCAGTATTCTTGCCTAGAAAATCCCATGGACAAAGGAGCCTAGTGGGCTACAGTCCATGGGGTTGCAAACAGGTGGACATGACTGAGCAACTGAGCGGAACAACTCATTTTCCAGAGCTTTAAGTGTTTCTAAGTTATATACACATAATGGTTCCTATCTTGCAGGGTACTTAGGTACAATTTGTAACTAGTTCACAATATGAAAATAATATTATTCCTCAGAGAAGCCAAGAATCATTTAGGTCAGGCAGAACATATTTTTGTTCTGGCACCATCACCATAGTTCAGGATATTATCACTTTAAGCTCAGGCTCTTTCCATGGCCTCTATATCATCCACAGATTTTCTCTCTTTCAATCAGGCTGTGCAATACCTGGGTTAATTTGCCTAAAGCACTGCATTGTTGCTTTGTTGTTGTTGTTTTTCCATAGTATCACAAATGTTTTACTATTTATTTTTTGGTAATACATAGCTTTTTTTAATTGATTTTTAAAATTGATTTAATTGACTTTTTAATTGATTTAGTTGATTTGCAATATTGTATATTTCAGACACAGAACAAAATGACTCATATTGGATGTAGTCCCCTGTGCTATATAGTAGGTCTTTATTGCTTATCCATATAAATACTATGGTGATAAAGCACTGTTTAACTCCTAGGTAGCATTCAAACCCCGGAGAAAGCAATGGCAACCCACTCTAGTACTCTTGCCTGGAAAATCCCATGGACGGAGGAGCTTGGTAGGCTGCAGTTCATGGGGTCTCAAAGAGTTGGACACGACTGAGCGGCTTCACTTTCACTTTTCACTTTCATGCATTGGAGAAGGAAATGGCAACCCACTCCAGTGTTCTTGCCTGGATAATCCCAGGGACGGGGGAGCCTGGTGGGCTGCCATCTATGGGGTCACACAGAGTTGGACACAACTGAAGTGACTTAGCAGCAGCAGCAGCATTCAAATCCACCTACAGTATGGTCCCACCTGCTATCCTCTAATAGAAACAAATCCTTATTCTCTTCCATCTGAATCACATCTCATGTCCCAAAGTTTCACTGTTCTTTCAAGTTGTTGTTGTTGTTGTTTTACAATACTGTATTGGTTTTGCCATACACCAATATGAATCCGCCACAGGTGTATATAAGTTCCCACTCCTGAACCCCCCTCCCACCTCTCTCCCCATACCATCCCTCTGGGTTATCCCAGTGCAACAGCCCCAAGCATCCCATATTCTGCATTGAACCTAGACTGGCAATTTGTTTCTTGTGTGATATTATACATATTTCAATGCCATTCTCCCAAATCATCCCGCCCTCTCCCTCTCCCAGAGTCAAAAAGTCTGTTCTGTACATTTGCGTCTCTTTTGCTGTCTCGCATACAGGGTTATCGCTACCATCTTTCTAAATTCCATATATATGTGTTAGTATACTGTATTGGTGTTTTTCTTTCTGGCTTACTTCACTCTGCATAATCGGCTCCAGTTTCATCCACCTCATTAGAAGTTTTAATGCTTTTGTGCACTTTCCTCTCTCTTGGATGACCCTACTTCCCACATTTTCCCCTTCTGAAATCCTGTCCATTTATAAAGGGTCATACCAGACTTCTTCCCTGATGATCCAAAATTAAAATAATACCCTCTTCCTTTATGCTCTGATAATACCAACTTGTACAGACTTAACTAAAACTTACTATATATTGATGGTGTCTTAGAGTGACCCATCCAGTACCCTATGCAGCAGGGGCTAAGCAAAAATGACTGTGTAATAAATGATTCTATGACACAAGAAAACGGTCAACCAAAGCAGAGGACAGAGAATAAAGAAAGAGCTTGTATTTCTACTTAAGTAAAGGGTGGGTCACGTCCCACATTGAGCCACAAATGAAAACTAGACTGGGGTAAATTTTCTGCACTTGGTTACTTATATCTGCCCTGTGAAATGCTTTGAGCTCCTTGGGAACAAGAATGATAAAAAGCCACCGTAAAGAAGAATGTTATCTGTCATCACCAAATCCATGGTTAACATTTTTACAAACAAGAAACAGATAGTCTCATTCAAAACCCTGCTTTGTCAAGGTCTACTTGGAGGTAACTCTGGAGTAAGTAGTCACATTTTAGTTCATAATGCTAACTTCCTGACATACAGAAGAGAATCAAAGAAGTCTATACATAGATTATCATGATCATCAGAAAGTACACATTTTACTTAAATCTCTCTTCAGCCTAGCAGAGGCTGAAATGCTTTATGAAGACAGTGTTTCCTGCAATTGCCTAAGGAGCCACTGAGCTGGCATTTCATGCTGTGGCTGTGATAACGTGTTCAAGGTCACAATGGTAAGTAACACAGCCTTGAAACAGGATGGGATAGCAGGACCAAGACATTGTCACAAACATAGCAAATCGAAGAGCCACAGAGAGGGAAATGATTTTGATTCTTTAAACAACAAAGATATAGCACTCTGAACTAGATATTAGTCAAGAGGACACCTCTGCATTTGCTACTGGAGAAATATCTACAACTTCTAAATGTAAGGAAAGAGATGGAGATGGGATGAGGTAAATGAGGCCAAAAAAAGTGGTCTGGCTTTAACCTTGAAAGCAGATATCACAATACCACTATGCAATTACCCCCAGAGAGATCAAGGCCATGTGGGCAAAGGCAGGAGCAGCAGAAAATGACACTGGAGGGAAGGAGGGCTCAACAATACTCCATGAGCAGAGCTCCTGACTTGTTAGCTTTTTTATTGTATTTTACTGAATGATTAAATAGGGCGACTAGTATAAAAACCAATGTCATATAAAAAATGTATTTAATCCAATGTGTTCAACTATAATGTGAGCTTTAGTTATTTTAAAATTTCATAATTCAAGAAGGGTTAGAAACTACTGTGTTCTGCCCCAGCTTTTGGGTTCCCACATACAATACAGGATGCCCAGTTCAACTGCTTGTGATTTCATATTGCATAGGACTGACTTGTTACTTGAAAACATTATTTTTATATCTGAAATTAATATTTAACTGGGCATCCTGTATTTATATTTTTGCTAAATCTGGCAGTCTTATCCAGATGACTATTATCACAATACTGGGCAGGTCAATTTCTGAGAATTGCTCTCATATTATTCTGTTCAAGTTGCTTTTAAATACTTAATCGAGTGAAAGTGAAAGTTGTTCAGTTGTGTCCAACTCTTTGCGACCCCATGGACTGTGTCCATGGAATTCTCCAGGACAGAATACTCAAGTGGGTAGCCTTTCCCTTTTCCAGGGTCTCTTCCCAACCCAGGGATCAAACCCAGGTCTCCTACATTGCAGGTGGATTCTTTATCAGCTGAGCCACAAGGGAAGCCCAAGAATACTGGAGCGGGTAGCCTATCCCTTCTCCAGTGGATCTTCCCAACCCAGGAATGTACCATATTTATAGAAACCATTCACATTTGACTTCTCAAAAAAGCTGTATTAAATTTACTTAAAAATTGAGAAAAGATGAGTTAAAAGTCAGAGATATTGATATGAATAGAATTAGAAAGATCTATTCAAAACTATAAAAGACTGAGAGGAAAATGAGGACATCTAGATAACAATGGACAGACACCATTATTAGTGTGAATACCAAGCCTGTGAGGGACAGAAAAACTGAATTGATGACCTGGAAAATAAGATCAAATAAAGATATAGCAGACTGATCTGAGGTCCCTGCAGACATGAAGGCAAGGAACAGATAAAGATTCTTCTCAGTGAAGAGAAGACAAAGACGCTCAGAATGTTTACTTAGTCAACATTGTCTCTCCTCTGTCCAAATGCCAAATAAAACTAGATCAATTAACATCTGAATTGAAAACATTATTTTTATATCTGAAATTAATATTTAACTGGGCATCCTGTATTTATATTTTTGCTAAATCTGGCAGTCTTATCCAGATGACTATTATCACAATACTGGGCAGGTCAATTTCTGAGAATTGCTCTCATATTATTCTGTTCAAGTTGCTTTTAAATACTTAATCGAGTGAAAGTGAAAGTTGTTCAGTTGTGTCCAACTCTTTGCGACCCCATGGACTGTGTCCATGGAATTCTCCAGGACAGAATACTCAAGTGGGTAGCCTTTCCCTTTTCCAGGGTCTCTTCCCAACCCAGGGATCAAACCCAGGTCTCCTACATTGCAGGTGGATTCTTTATCAGCTGAGCCACAAGGGAAGCCCAAGAATACTGGAGCGGGTAGCCTATCCCTTCTCCAGTGGATCTTCCCAACCCAGGAACGTACCATATTTATAGAAACCATTCACATTTGACTTCTCAAAAAAGCTGTATTAAATTTACTTAAAAATTAAGAAAAGATGAGTTAAAAGTCAGAGATATTGATATGAATAGAATTAGAAAGATCTATTCAAAACTATAAAAGACTGAGAGGAAAATGAGGACATCTAGATAACAATGGACAGACACCATTATTAGTGTGAATACCAAGCCTGTGAGGGACAGAAAAACTGAATTGATGACCTGGAAAATAAGATCAAATAAAGATATAGCAGACTGATCTGAGGTCCCTGCAGACATGAAGGCAAGGAACAGATAAAGATTCTTCTCAGTGAAGAGAAGACAAAGACGCTCAGAATGTTTACTTAGTCAACATTGTCTCTCCTCTGTCCAAATGCCAAATAAAACTAGATCAATTAACATCTGAAAAACCTTTCTGGCCTAAGAAGAAAATGGCTTCAAAATTAGCAGAATGACATAAGCCTGCACATGAGTTTTTATACTCTACTCTGTCTTATCAAAGGACAATATATCGCCCCTTATATTTACATACCAAATATTGATATGAAGAAGTATCAGAACAACTTGAAAGGCTTGGTGGGTATGGTGGCCTGGGGACAAGCAACCTTCACATAGAATTCCAATTCAGGAAAAATGGAAATTTATGGGTTGTATATTTTAAATGATTTTTTAATTAAAAGTTTAAGAAAAAAAATGTTAGCATCCATTTCTTAAATATTCTTTTTTCAGATAAGATAGACTTTTTTTTTAATTTTATTTTTTTATTGGTACAAAATTGCTTTACAGTTTTGTGTTGTTTCTGCCATACAACAATGTGAATTGGTCATAATTTTATCTCCATCCCTCCCCATATTCCACCCCTCAGGGTCATCACAGAGCACCAGACTGGGCTCCCTGTGTTATTCAGCAACTTCCCACTATTTGAGTGTATAATATATATGTCAATGCTACTTTCTCAATTTGTTCTATCCTCACCTTCCGCTTCTGTGTCCACAAGTCTACTGTCTACTAGTTTCTTTGATACCATCTTTCTAGATTCCATACATATGTATGAATATATGATACTGGTTTTTCACCTTCTGACTTACTTCATTCTGTGTAAGAGGCTCTGGGTTCATTTGCTTCACTACAATGCACCTATGGGCACCTTATCTTTGACAAAAGAGGCAAGAATATACAATGGAGAAAAGACAGCTTCTTCAATAAGTGATGCTGAAAAAACTGGATGGCTACATGTAAAACAATGAAATTAGAACACTTCCTAACACCATACACAAAGAAACTCAAAAGGATTAAGGACTTTAACGACAGAAACTATCAAGCTCTTAAAGGAAAACATATGCAATACACTCTAACATAATTCACAACAAGATTTTCTGGCCTACCTCCCAGAGTAATGGAAATAAAAACAAAAATAAATGGGATCTAATACAACTTAAAAGTGTTTACACAGCAAAGGAAACTGTAAACAAGATGAAAACACAACCCCTCAAAATGGGTGAAAATAACTGCAAACCAAGTAACTGCCCAAGAATTAATTTCCAAAATATATAAGCAGCTCATATAGCTCAGTATCAGAAAAACAGACAATCCAATCAAAAAAAAAGGGGGCAGAAGACCAAAACAGACATTTCTCCAAAGAAGACATACACATGGCCAATAAACACAGGAAAAGATGCTCAACATTGCTTATTATTAGAGAAATGTAAATCAAAACTATAAAGAAGATTCACCCCACACCAGTCAGCATGCTCATCATAAAAAAAAATCTATAAACAATAAATGCTGGAGAGGATGCAGAGAAAAAGGAACCCACCTGCACTGTTGGTGGGAATGTAAAGTGATGCAGCAACTATGGAGAAGAGTACAAAGATTCCTTAAAAAACCAGGAGTAAACCTACCATGTTAGTCACTCAGGGTGCCTGACTCTTTGTGATCCCATGAACTATAGCCTGCCAAGCTCCTCTGTCCATGGAATTTTCCAGGCAAGAATACTGGAGTGGGTTGCCATTCCCTTCTCCAGGGGATCTTCTCGACCCAGGGATCAAACCTGGGTTTCTTGCACTGCATTCAGATTCCTTATCATATATCCCATTACTGAGCATATACCCTGAGAAAAACTACAACTCTAAAAGACACATGTACCTCAAATTGCAGCACTATTTACAACAGTCAGAACATGGAAGCAATCTAGATGTTCACTGACATGAATGGATAAAGAAGTTGTGGTACATTTATACAATGGAACATTACTAAGCCACAAAAAGAAACAAATTGAGTCAGAGGTAGATGAACCTAGAGCCTGTAATACACAGTGAAGTAAGTCAGAAAAAGAAAAATAAGTATCATATATATGAAATATATATAAGAACAGACTTGTGGACACAGCAGGGGAAGACATTGTTCTTCAGTTGCTAAGTCACGTCCAACTCTTTGTGACTCCACAGGCTGCAGAATGCCAAGCTTCCCTGTTCTTCACTATCTCCCAGAGTTTGCTCAAACTCGTTCCATTGTGTCAATGATGCCATACAATCATCCCATCCTCTGTCAGTCCCTTCTCTTCCTACCTTTAAACTTTCCCAGCACCAGAGTCTTTCCTAATGAGTCAGCTCTTTGCATGAGATGGCCAAAATATTGGAGCTTTAGCATCAGTCCTTCCAATGGGAAGGTGAGAATAGGACAAACTGAGAAAGCAGCATTGACGTGAATACACTATTATGTGTAAAATAGTCAGTGGGAATTTGCTAAGTAACACAGGGAGCCCAGTCTGGCCCTCTATGATGACCTCAAGAGGTGGGATGGAGGGAGCAGAGAGAGACTCAGGAGGGAAGGGATATATATTAATAAAATTATGACTGATTCATATTGTTGAACAGCAGAAACCAAAACAAAACTGAAAGCAATTTTTCACCAATTAAAAAATAATTAAATTTTTTAAAATTTAGGTTTTAAAGCCAACTGAAAAGTATATAATCTTGGACCAGTTACTTAATGTATCTAACCTCTGTTTCTTCATCCTCACTACCTCTCCAACAAAACAATTATGCTAATTCTAAATTTCAGAATTTTTTTTAAGATTAGATATTATACCTGC
The DNA here is from genome assembly GCA_006408675.1 of Madoqua kirkii. Lineage (NCBI taxonomy): Eukaryota > Metazoa > Chordata > Mammalia > Artiodactyla > Bovidae > Madoqua > Madoqua kirkii. Next base: position 3,586 of record SJYC01034180.1, on the reverse strand, counting down.
CAATCATTGTACTTGGCACATAACAGGCACTCAACTCATGGTGGATATCATTAAGTCGGAAATTCTTTTGCTTTTTTCCTAGCATGAGGGCAGTAATTTTAGTACCTAGAAGCTGGGTAACTGCTGAAGCCTTCAGATGCTACCAGGCAACCAGATCATATCCAAAACTTCTAAGATAGAGTTACGGTGAAGACTGGGAGTTAGTAAAAATATGGCCATTCTTGGCATTTCTCTATAAGCCATGGGAACTTCAAATCTCCATTTCTGAATCATGATAATGATTTGATGTTCAGTGTGGAGGAGCGAGCGTGCTCATTCATGTACAATTCTTTGGGAACCCACGGACTGTACCTTGTCAGGCTCCTCTCTTCATGGAATTTTCCAGGCAAGAATACTGGAGAGGGTTGCCATTTCCTACTCCAAGGAATCTTCCCAATGCAGGGATTGAACCCACGTCTCTTGTGTCTCCTACATGGGCAGGCAGATTCATTACCACTGCTCCAACTATTCTGAAAACTTCTGCTTCTGACAGACAAACATAGGTCTATATTTGGGGACAGTCAAAAATGTTTGACTACCACTGCCTTAGAACACACTAGGATTTCAAGGAGCCCTGATACTGTTTAATATTTATGAGACACAAATAAGCAGGAAAGAAGAGAGCATTTAACTTCTTTGAAAAGGAATTTTTAGGGCAATCATGAGACAGAGTTGCCAAATATGGGCTCTAAAACATGGATACTGGGATAAAGATATAAAAATCCCAGCTTCAGTCCATATGGCTGTATTAAGATCAACTACCTTCAAACAGCTACAGAACAAAACACAGCTGGTAAGCTAAATGATATACATTCTTCACTGAGCAAGACAAGTTCATTTTTGTTTAAAAAAAAAAAAACAAGACTTGTGTGTTTTCTATTTTCCTACCAGACTGAAAGGCACATGGGGTTCCCTGACTAGGGACAGAACCTGTGCCCACTGCAGTAGAAGGGCAGAGTCTTAACCACTGGATTTGTCATGGAAGTCCCCTCATTTTTTCTGAATGGCTATTTCCTTTTAAAAGCATTTGGGAACCTATATGCAGAACAGCAAAAGAGACACAGATGTAAAGAACAGTCTTTTGGACTCTGTGGGAGAAGGCGAGGGTGGGGTGACTTGAAGAGAATAGCACTGAAACATGTATATTATCATGTGTGAAACAGATCGCCAGTCCAGGTTCAATGCATTGAGATAGCGTGCTCAGGGCCGGAGCACTGGGATGACCCTGATGGATGGGATGGGGAGGGAGGTGGGAGAGGAGTTCAGGATGTGGAAAAGATGTACACCCATGGCTGATTCATGTCAATGTATGGCAAAAACCACTACAATATTGTAAAGTAATCAGCCTCCAATTAAAGTAAATTAATTAATTTAAAAAATTAAAGCATTTGGGAAATAAATAACTTAATGCACTAGTGAAAGGACTTTATAAATAGAATCTGATATAAATCCTTTTTGTGTAAGGAATTATAGATTTACATAATTTGAGACTTCAAAATATCAGCTATCCTGATAGCTCAGGATAAAGAATCTGCCTGGTAAAGAATCTGCCTCCAATGCAGGAGACTTCAGTTTGATTCCTGGGGCAAGAAGATCCACTGGAGAAGGGACAGGCTACCCGCTCCAGTGGTCTTGGGCTTCTCTTGTGGCTCAGAATATAAAGAATCCACCTGCAATGCAGGAGATCTGGGTTGGGAAGATCCCTAGAGAAGGGAAAGACTGCCCACTCCAGTATTCTGGCCTGGAGAATTTCATGGACACAGTCCATGGGGTCACAAAGAGTTGGACACAACGGATCGGCTTTCATTTTCTTCACTTTCAACGTGTATAATACAATGCTAGTTTTGGTTATGAAAAGAAAGACCAACAATGGATTAAAAAAGACACACATAAGTTTTAAACAATGACACACCATGGGTTAGAAATGCTTAAAGGAAAAAGTTCTAGTATTAAGACAGAAAAGACTTAAGGAAAGTTAAGTCTCTCTGTAACAAACTGAACTCTATCTTATCTTCAAAGACACCCTCCTTCAAACACCTTATGGATTCTGCCCTCAACACTCCACTGAGGTTGCGATGACCTTTAAATTGTCAAGCACAAAGGCTAATTGTCAGTGTTCACACTGTGTGAAGTAGACAGCATTTGAGAAAGCTAAATGTTCCTTCCTTTTGTGTGTGTACAATGAGAATCGTTAAGATCTACTCTCTTAGTGATCCTTAAATGTACAATTTACTATTATTAACTATAGTCACTGTGCTGTATGTTACATCTCCAGGACTTATTTATTTTATAATCCATTTCTTTTTTCTTGAACCTCCTCCCTGACAGGCTCCTGAATACCACTTATCTGATAGTCTTCTCATCTCTTTACAGTTTCTCAGCCTCTTTTGCCAGCAAAACCTCATATGACTTATATAAACTTCATATTTTCAAACTTTTTCCTTTTTAACCAACACTATCCTTTTGATTTTGTATTTACATATAAGGTCTAACCTTTAAGCCATTCATGAATGATTCTCAAATTATGTCTCCAGGCTTCAGACCTACATTTTAAATTGCCTACTGAGCATCTCCACCTGGTTGCCCTACAGGTACCCCAAACTCAGTGTGTGAAAAAACAAAGTCAGCATCTTTTCCCAAAAGTATCTCAATATCTTTGCTGTTTTTCAGTTGCTCAGTGGTGTCTGACTCTCTGTGATCTAATGAATTTCAGCATGCCAGGCTTCCCTGTCCATCACCAACTCACAGAGCTTGCTCAAACTCATGTCCATTGAGTCGGTGATGCCATCCAACCATCTCATCCTCTGTTGTCCCGTTCTCCTGCCTTCAATCTTTACCAGCATCAGAGTCTTTTCTAATGATTTGGCTCTTCACATCAGGTGACCAAAGTATTGGAGCTTCAGCTTCAGCATTAGCCCTTCCAATGAATATTCAGGATTGATTTCCTTTAGGATTCACTGGTTTGATCTCTTTGCTGTCCAAGGGACTCTCAAGAGTCTTCTGCAACACCACAGTTGAAAACCATCAATTTTTCGATGCTCAGCCTTCTTTACGGTCCAACTCTCACATCCATACATGACTACTGAAAAAACCGTAACTTTGACTAGTCGGATCTTTGTTGGCAAAGTAATGTCTCTTCTTTTTAATATGCCGTTGAGGTTGGTCATAGCTTTTCTTTGAAAGAGCAAGTCTTTTTTAATTTCCTGGCTGTAATCACCATCTGCAGTGATCTTGGAGCCCAACAAAGTAAAGTCTGTCACTGTTTCCATTGTTTCCCCATCTATTTGCTATGAAGTGGGGACCATTATTCAGCATCTTTGCCTCTCTCATATTCCCTCCCCCTTGTGATGAATGGTACCTCTCTATATTTAGTGCCTCAAAGTAAAAATCTAGGAGTCCTCACAGATGTGTCCTCCCATATGACTTTCTGTCAAAACTAATCACAAAGCCCTATCTTTTCTTTCTCGTAACTGACCCTCAAATCGATCATCATCATATATTCCATTACTATTGCTCCTTATTTCAGTATCTTTCAGTATTACTTCAG
>SJYC01034179.1:0-69594 GCA_006408675.1 Madoqua kirkii | reverse complement strand
ACAATATTGTAAAGTAATCAGCCTCCAATTAAAGTAAATTAATTAATTTAAAAAATTAAAGCATTTGGGAAATAAATAACTTAATGCACTAGTGAAAGGACTTTATAAATAGAATCTGATATAAATCCTTTTTGTGTAAGGAATTATAGATTTACATAATTTGAGACTTCAAAATATCAGCTATCCTGATAGCTCAGGATAAAGAATCTGCCTGGTAAAGAATCTGCCTCCAATGCAGGAGACTTCAGTTTGATTCCTGGGGCAAGAAGATCCACTGGAGAAGGGACAGGCTACCCGCTCCAGTGGTCTTGGGCTTCTCTTGTGGCTCAGAATATAAAGAATCCACCTGCAATGCAGGAGATCTGGGTTGGGAAGATCCCTAGAGAAGGGAAAGACTGCCCACTCCAGTATTCTGGCCTGGAGATTTCATGGACACAGTCCATGGGGTCACAAAGAGTTGGACACAACGGATCGGCTTTCATTTTCTTCACTTTCAACGTGTATAATACAATGCTAGTTTTGGTTATGAAAAGAAAGACCAACAATGGATTAAAAAAGACACACATAAGTTTTAAACAATGACACACCATGGGTTAGAAATGCTTAAAGGAAAAAGTTCTAGTATTAAGACAGAAAAGACTTAAGGAAAGTTAAGTCTCTCTGTAACAAACTGAACTCTATCTTATCTTCAAAGACACCCTCCTTCAAACACCTTATGGATTCTGCCCTCAACACTCCACTGAGGTTGCGATGACCTTTAAATTGTCAAGCACAAAGGCTAATTGTCAGTGTTCACACTGTGTGAAGTAGACAGCATTTGAGAAAGCTAAATGTTCCTTCCTTTTGTGTGTGTACAATGAGAATCGTTAAGATCTACTCTCTTAGTGATCCTTAAATGTACAATTTACTATTATTAACTATAGTCACTGTGCTGTATGTTACATCTCCAGGACTTATTTATTTTATAATCCATTTCTTTTTTCTTGAACCTCCTCCCTGACAGGCTCCTGAATACCACTTATCTGATAGTCTTCTCATCTCTTTACAGTTTCTCAGCCTCTTTTGCCAGCAAAACCTCATATGACTTATATAAACTTCATATTTTCAAACTTTTTCCTTTTTAACCAACACTATCCTTTTGATTTTGTATTTACATATAAGGTCTAACCTTTAAGCCATTCATGAATGATTCTCAAATTATGTCTCCAGGCTTCAGACCTACATTTTAAATTGCCTACTGAGCATCTCCACCTGGTTGCCCTACAGGTACCCCAAACTCAGTGTGTGAAAAAACAAAGTCAGCATCTTTTCCCAAAAGTATCTCAATATCTTTGCTGTTTTTCAGTTGCTCAGTGGTGTCTGACTCTCTGTGATCTAATGAATTTCAGCATGCCAGGCTTCCCTGTCCATCACCAACTCACAGAGCTTGCTCAAACTCATGTCCATTGAGTCGGTGATGCCATCCAACCATCTCATCCTCTGTTGTCCCGTTCTCCTGCCTTCAATCTTTACCAGCATCAGAGTCTTTTCTAATGATTTGGCTCTTCACATCAGGTGACCAAAGTATTGGAGCTTCAGCTTCAGCATTAGCCCTTCCAATGAATATTCAGGATTGATTTCCTTTAGGATTCACTGGTTTGATCTCTTTGCTGTCCAAGGGACTCTCAAGAGTCTTCTGCAACACCACAGTTGAAAACCATCAATTTTTCGATGCTCAGCCTTCTTTACGGTCCAACTCTCACATCCATACATGACTACTGAAAAAACCGTAACTTTGACTAGTCGGATCTTTGTTGGCAAAGTAATGTCTCTTCTTTTTAATATGCCGTTGAGGTTGGTCATAGCTTTTCTTTGAAAGAGCAAGTCTTTTTTAATTTCCTGGCTGTAATCACCATCTGCAGTGATCTTGGAGCCCAACAAAGTAAAGTCTGTCACTGTTTCCATTGTTTCCCCATCTATTTGCTATGAAGTGGGGACCATTATTCAGCATCTTTGCCTCTCTCATATTCCCTCCCCCTTGTGATGAATGGTACCTCTCTATATTTAGTGCCTCAAAGTAAAAATCTAGGAGTCCTCACAGATGTGTCCTCCCATATGACTTTCTGTCAAAACTAATCACAAAGCCCTATCTTTTCTTTCTCGTAACTGACCCTCAAATCGATCATCATCATATATTCCATTACTATTGCTCCTTATTTCAGTATCTTTCAGTATTACTTCAGTAATTGGGCTTCCTCTTTCTAGGATATTATAACCTTCTTTCCCCTTGAAGATACTTTTTTTGAACACAGTTGACTTACCAAAAATAAAAGAATTCACCATTTAGAACACACAATTCAATGGTGTTTAGTATATGCACAGTATATGCAATGGTGTTTAGTATATGTGATTGTCACCACAATCTAAGTTTAGAACATCTTCATATGCCCTAAATAAACCTCATGCCATTTAGTCTCACATTGTATTAGCCTCATCCCTCTTAGCACAAGGCAACCTCTGCTTTATGTTTCTATATATCTGCCTGTTCTGAACATTTCATATTAACAGAATAATACAATATGTGGTCTTTTTGTGACTGATTTCTTTTACTTAGCACAGTATCTTCAAAGATCAACCCTGAACCATGTACCAATACTTCTTTTTATTCCTGAATAATATTCCACTGTATGGATATACTACATTTTATTTATCCATCCCTTACCTTATAGACATGTGGGATGTTTCTACTTTTTGGCTATCATAAATAATACTGCTATGAACATGTGAGTACAAATTTTTGTGTGAACATACTCTCAGTTCTCTTGAATATACACCTAGAAGTGAAATGGCTAGGTCATACGGCAATTCTCTACCAAACCTTTTGAGAACTGCCAGTCAGTTCCAGCAAAGCAGCTGCACCATTTTAAAATTCCCACCAGCAGTGTATGAAGATTCAATTTCTCCAAACTTAACTTTTGTAATAGCTATCCTAATGGGTATGAAGCGAGACCTCACTGTGTCTTTGACTTGCATGATCTAGGGTATCTTTTCACATGCTAGTCGGCTGTCTGTGTGTCTTCTTTGGAGAAATAATTGATTCAAATCTTGGGATGTCATTTTATGATTGAGTTGAAAGTGTTCTTTATAGATTCTGGATAATAGATCCTTACCAGATACATGATTTGCAAATGTTTTCCTCCATTATGGGTTGTCTTTTCACCTTCTTGGTAATGTCCCTTGATGTATAAATGTTTGTTGTTGTTGTTGTTTTTATACATAAGGAGTAGACTTACTTAGAAACTCACTCCACAGACAGAATGTGGACCATCTCAGCAGGAGAGAGCATCATGGAAATATGGTGTGGTTAGTTTTTACAGGCTGGGTAATTTCACAGGTTAGTGAATGGGAGTTTTATTTCAAGTATTTCCAGGGAAGAATTAAGGATTCCAGGGACTGGGTTACCACCCACCTTTTGATCTTTGATTGTCATAGTTAGACTACCATGGTGCTGGTGGGTATGCCATAAAAGTTTTAAAATTTGATATAGTCAAATGTATCATTTTTTCTTCTGTTACTTGTGCTTCAGCTTTGTATCTAAAAAACCTTTGTCAAATCAAGTGTTATGAAGATCTACCCCTGTGTTTTCTCCTAAGTGTTTTATAGTTTTAGCTTTTACTTTAAGATCTTTCATCTATTTTGAGGTAATTTTTAATATGATATGAGGTGGGGTTTTATTATAATCTTTTAACCTCTCTACCAACCTTTGGTCTTGCTGCTCAAATAATTTTTCTTAAAAGAAAACAAACAATTTTTCCTGTTGCCATCAAAGTATAATTAAAATCTCTACATGGCCTTTTCATATTTTTGCAGTGATGTTTAACTTTGTGAGACTAGAGTAACTGATTAAAACTACCCCTCAGGATATGTGCATGTGTACATTAACACATAAAAACATACACGTACACACTTTTGTGTGTAATTTCAGAGTATTAGCAAAACACTAAAATCCATCAAAGCCCGCTGGCCCAAAGAGTAAAGCCCAAACTCCTCTGCACTCCTTTGGTACTCCATGCCCCCATCATCTATCCTGGCCCACCATTCGAGCCTCCTTGTCTTCCAGTTCACAAACTCTCTCTCACAGGTTAGCATTAAAAGTTCTCTGAGTCAATCCAATATGTCATACTACATTATCACCACATTTCTTTGCACATGCATGCTATTCTTTTCACCCAAAACGTATTTCTCATCTCACAAGACTGTTTTAAGATACAACATACAGGATGCTTGGGACTGGAGCACGGGGGATGATCCAGAGAGATGATATGGGGTAGGAGGTGGGAGGGGGTTTCAGGACTGGGAGCTTGTGTACACATGTGGCTGATTCATATCAATGTATGGCAAAACCAATACAGTATTGTAACGTAGAATAAAGTAAAAATAAAAAATTTTTTAAAAGGGGAAAAAAAGTTAAGGATGATAACTATGCAAATGTACTGGAAGTCTAGAAGGCATAATGTTTGCTAAATTTGAAAACAAAAGACTTAGCATGTTGGGAAATGACTCCATATTTTATTTCTAGAAATTTGAGTGACTTAAACAATGGTGTTATATTTGTATTTCTTCTTTCAATAGTTAATATTGGAAATCCAAATATGTATATGTATGGAAATCATATAATACAAGACAATTTCCAGGTAACAATAATAAGTCTAAGGGGAGGTAAACTGATCACAAAACCAACTCACTGTACAAGTTCCTTTTATAAATTTTTAAGGAAGATTATACTGGTTGATATATTCATGTGAAAAACGTTGTAGCATAACACAGAAGAATGAATGTCAGAAAATATGATGTTCTATCTCTAGAAAAAGAAATTCAGTTTAAAAGTTACTAAATTTTCACCTATATATGTTTACTCCACTATCAGTGATGCTTTCCAGACATCACTATAAAATGCATCAATTTACTTGAATTTTCTTAAAATTAAAGTTACCACTTCTGTGTACATATCTGAGGGGAAAAAAGTCATTATCTTGAGGAGATACCTGCAACTCCATGTTTACTGCAGCATGATTTACAATAGGCAACACATGGAAAAAACTAAGTGCTCATCACTGAATGAACAGATAATGAAAATGTGACACATGTGTGTGAGTGCCTATACATACAATGGAATATTTGTCAGCCATAAAAAGGAGGAAATTCTGCCATTTGCAAAAAAGCCATAGATGGACCTTTAGTGAAATAAGTCCGATAAAGACAAACACTGTATGATTTCACATATATGTAGAAACTTAAAAAAAAACCCTCATAGAAACAGATAATACATCTATGGTTCCTAAAGTTGGTGGGATGGGTAAAGATGAGGAAAAGTACATACTTCCAATATTTAAGATTAATAAGTTCTGGGGATGTAATATACTACATGATTGTCATGGTTAAATACTGTACAACATACTTGGAAGTGGGTAAGAGGATAAATAGCTCTTGAAAACTTATCACAAGAAAAAAATTATAATTATATGAGGTAATGGATTTTATATTATCATGGCAATCATTTCATAATAAAATAAATCATTTCATGGCACACTTCAAATCATTAAGCTGTCCACCTTAAGCTAATGTTATACACCAACTGCAGTTCAATAAAACTGGAGTGGGAGAACCTAACATCTTGGCAGGGGAAGAAGTGTTATGTCACCTGAGAATCAACCCTTAAGAATCAGGACAATAGGACAACTAGTTCTAAAAGCTGAAGATCTTTGAGAGGAAAAATTCAGGAAGACAGATGTAAAATAATTAAAGAGTAACTGAGTGAATTCAAGGAGAAATAGTTATCAAAGTAAAGTATGCAAGTATTGCCATTATTACGTGGGAGTAGCACGTGAAATCTGTGGAACTAAGACTAAGGAAAGGCCTAAGAATAAAGAAATAACTATAGGGAGCTGAGAGGGCTTTTCTTAAAATTTATGAAGTGAAAGTGTTTGTTGATCGGTAGTGTCCACCCCTTTGCGACCCCATGGACTACAGCCCATCAGACTCCTCTGGAATTATCCAGGCAAGAATACTAGAGTGAGCAGCCATTTCCTGCTCCAAGGGATCTTCTTGACACAGGACCAAATCCAGGTCTATTTGCATTGCAGGCAGATTCTTTCCCATCTGAGCCACCAGAGAAGCCTCTAAAATTTGTAAATTTCTATATTTATAGTCTTAAGGTTTACTAAAATCTCTAATGAAAAAAGTTATAAAACACTGGTATTAACATTTTTAACTCTTTCTAAAGAAATCTAACAAATAAATTAACAGATTGTGATGTTAATTTCACTGAGTTTACTATTTTCGGGCTTCCCAGGTAGCTCAGCTGGTAAAGAATCCATCTGCAATGCAGGAGATCCCAGTTTGATTTCTGGGGTCAATAATGTGGATGTATTAATATGTATGTAATATGTATTAAGCAGAAGGACAGAAAGAAATAAAATGTTGGTAATTACACATAGGCGCATAGCTAAAGGCCAACTCTTCATCAAGGTTCAAGCAAAATCACAAATAAAAAGACTTCGCTAAATAAAATGCAAGCTCTATTTCATAAACTTATTAAAGCACTCTTTTTTGGAAATGACAAGTACAGTAAACTCATTGATTATTCATTACAAAAAAATTAACTTTCTTTACACAAATTGCCTCAATTTGTGACCTTCTGTGTGGAAGAAAATAATGTGGTACTTCAAAAGTCCTATCGTAAGTAATTATTATTATTATAAGACAGAATAGTTTATGCTTTTTAATACTTATTTCTGACATTTTAAAAGAAGTGTCCTAATATTACAGTTTGATTTTTAGATACCGTGGACAAAAGAAAACAGCCAAAAAGACATATATGAGCCATGTTTTTACTACATCCATGCTTACATATATTTCAACATACAAAAGAATGGTGTTCTCATTATTTAAGCTGTTTCCTACCAGAAAATGTTTTCTTCAGCATTTAACCAAATGTTGGAAACTGAAAAAAGAGAAGCTCAATGTGATTGGTTAATTAAGATTTCAAAGAACCTGCTGCTCCCTAGAGGGGAGGCTAATTTCTCATTGATAAAGCCCATTTATAATTCTAGCTCTGAGAAATGGTCCTAATAAAACTCACAGTTAAGTAGGCCTTCAAATGCATAACAGCCATTAACATTCCGGCTGCCTGCTGCTAGCAAAATATTAATATTTGATGCTACAGCATTTTCATTTTATAAGACTACTTAGCATAAATCTTTTTCAGGGTCTTATCAAACAGCTTTATTTATGTGTTAAACAAATTAAACTCCGGTTGTAATGGTTGGTTTTTAAATGACTTGAAAATAGTTTATAGCCACAAAGAATCTATATATTTTCTGATTAGATTAATAGCTGTATTTTCTCCAATAAACACACTACTTGTAGGGCAAAAACAACTTACTGTAGGGACCTTTGAAAAAGAAAAGAGAGCCAGAATGATAGTAAGGGGGAAAGCCAACTGAAAGAGATAAAACCACTTTACTTTAAAGGTTTGTAATTTACTAAGAATTTCCGATACATTCCTACTCATTTAACGTGCATAGCAATCTGGCAAGAAGCACAGGTAATTACTAAACTGCATTAAAAGATGAGAAAACAATATCTCCAGAGCTCAGTTACATGGCTAGAAAATGGCAGGGCAAGATTAGAATTTAGACTTTGTGTTAAAAAGAATTTGTGCATGTATTTGTTTAATAGTTGAGCTGTGTCTTAAAGATTCAAAAGCACAGGAGCATATGGGAGTGAGTGTGAGTGTGTGTGTTTGTCTAAATGAGGATGGGGAGAACAGGGAGGGGATGAGAGGAGAGGGGAAGGAAGCGTGGGAGAGAGGGAAAAATCTCAGGTTAGAAGGACTGTGATGGAAAAAAGCATATGCATGCAACTGCTCACTGACCCATTTCCTTCTTTAGACTGTAACCTCTTTGAGGACAGGGAATGTGTCTTTGTTCACCACTTAAATCCCAAGACCTACCAGAGAGCACATAAACACTGACTGCACAAATAATAGAAACTAAAAGAGAACAGTGGTAAGGACATAAAAGGAGATAGTTTCAAGAAAGAATACTTAATATCAAATGTCACTAATCTAAGTGAGTGTGAGTGTGTGTGTTTGTCTAAATGAGGATGGGGAGAACAGGGAGGGGATGAGAGGAGAGGGGAAGGAAGCGTGGGAGAGAGGGAAAAATCTCAGGTTAGAAGGACTGTGATGGAAAAAAGCATATGCATGCAACTGCTCACTGACCCATTTCCTTCTTTAGACTGTAACCTCTTTGAGGACAGGGAATGTGTCTTTGTTCACCACTTAAATCCCAAGACCTACCAGAGAGCACATAAACACTGACTGCACAAATAATAGAAACTAAAAGAGAACAGTGGTAAGGACATAAAAGGAGATAGTTTCAAGAAAGAATACTTAATATCAAATGTCACTAATCTAAGTAAGAACTAAAACAAGGAGATTGAGGCTGACTCTAAAGAATATGGGTGAGGGACAGTAGTTCCCAGTGGCATGATGGAAGAAATACAGTCAAGTGTTCCACAATTTTAATCTTTTATTTCACTTGTGTGTTATTAGAGTGTTAACAAGGTTTTAACTATGTTTCTGGGCATAACAGACATTAAAGCGATATTCCATCAAGGCTCAGAGAAGGGAGGTGGGGAACAAGCCACGTACCAAATATTTTCTCAAGGTAAAATATTAGCATATCAGTAAAAACTTTAAAGAGAGGTAGAAATGAGCTAGGAGAATTCATTCCACCCTTCCTTTCACCTAATAAAAAAAGTCTGACTGCTTTCTTAGGTATGAATAATGAAGTATAACCCTTAGGCTATTTTCACTTATTTGTGTTATTTAAATATTATAGGAAAAAAATGACCATATATTAAACAGTACAACAGCCAATCAGTTGTTTAGAAGATTTCAACAGTTATGTGGCATTTATGCCACATAAATACCTGTAATAATGACAACAACAATAATAATAACAACAATATAATCTTTTTCTAAGTAATAAAATTACCATACTATTTCAATATGTGACATGTTGTACATTGGGAATGCAAAACTGACACAATTTAAATATCAGCTATGTTCTCTGAAAAATGAAACTGATGATACTTCCTTTCTGTTTAAGGCTTCAGTTTTCACATCAATAGGAGAAAAGAATTTCTTTATTCTTTGCTCCATCAACGAATGATAAGTTAAGTCCTGAGATCTAAGAAGGTTGTTATTTTCATTAAGAACAAGATCAGTAAGAACCTTACCACATGAATCAATTAAAAAATGTAAAAGCGATTTTAAACTTTCTCATCAAAACGGTACTGTGGAAAACTAGAAAGGATGATGAGTTCTAACAAGCACCATCTTGCTTTATCAAACATCAGTATCTATTTTGTACTACATATCAGGACATTTATGGTTATTTGCTTAAAGTCAGTTAATGAGGGTAATATCATGAGAAAAAGATTTAAATTTATACAATTCTTAATTACAGAATAATTACAGAGAAAGCAAATTTATTACTTTCAAATTCCACTTAGTAACAGCAAGGTCCTAGGGGACCTGCTGTAATGACCAGATAAGGCTGGCTGTAATTAGCATGCCTCTTCTCTGTGCTCTAATCAGGATGCTCTAATACTGAAGGTGGCTCAGAAACACTCTGTTCTTTTAACCATTTAAAACATTCCCCTTCTAATCTGGCTCACATTATTAGTCATAGGCAATGAAGAAAGAATTCTGGAAGCAAAAGCAAATTTCATTTCAGGAGCTGTTTCACAGTCCTTAAGGGTTTAAATTAATGAGGTCTTTACTAAGTTTGGTTTCATCGTTTGCTAAACTTGTCTCTGTTGATAACTTATTACTCTCATATGTTCTCTTGTTGCTGCTGTTTGTTTGCATTCAATAGTTTATTATGGTGAAAGAAGCAAAACAAGTTTGAGACCAATAGTGGCCACTTCTTACCATTTCTACCTATGTTTCAAAAGCAAGAAGGAAGAAAAAAATCGTGAGACAAAAGTCTGCCGTATCACAGGGAGATTACAGATCAACTCCCTTAAGAATAAGTTTTTTAATAGATAGATGCCAGTACTTAGCATAAAAATTGGTATTCAGTAATTATCATATTTTTAATCCTAAGAGCAAGGATCTGTTCTTACATAACCACATTATATGATCAAAAACAGAAAACTATCAGCTATTTTGAATGGTAATTATCTTCTGAATTTGAACTTCAAATGGCCCTTGACACTAGAAAATGATCTTAAAAGTTGTGCATATACTAGAACTTTCCTGGTGATCCAGTAGTTAAGACTCCACATTTCCAATGCAGAACAAGCTGTTCGATCCCTGATTGGGGAACTAAAATTCCACATGTCACGGAGTGTGGCCAAATATAAGTTTTGGGTATACTAAATCAATGATTTTTTAAAATAATGGCAAAGTGAAAGGGGCAGTGGCTTGGTATTCAAGAGTTTCTTCCTTTCTGACATTGCTAGTTATATGGCTTTTAAAAAATAAGTTTATTTCAGGATCTCAGTTTACTTAGCCACAAAATGAAGGAATTGGCCAAAATAATTACCAAGGTTTCTCCCAGTTTCAACTTGCTCCCATTCTGTACAACAATTACTAAAAGTAGAAAACTACCAGTTGCTTTACAACTCAACAGTGCGAGATCTTCAACTGACTGTTCTGCCTTAAACTTTGCTACCCAATCAGTACAGCAAGCTTCAACCAAGTGTGGCCATTCTGAATTTTGTTTCCCTGGTGGTTCAGATGGTAAAGAACCTGCCTGTGATGTGGAAGACCGGGTTCAATCCCTGCATGGGGAAGATGCCCTGGAGAAGGAAATGGCTACCCACTCCAGTATTCTTGCCTGGAGAACCCCATGGACAGAGACAGCCTGGTGGGCTACAGTCTATGGGGTCGCAAAGAGTCGGTACAATTTAGTGATTAAACCATCACATAAGTTCTTTAAAAACTGTGTGTTCTAACAGACTGTTCTATACATTACATCTGTGTCTCTTTTGCTGTTTCACATACAGGGTTATCTTTACCATCTTTCTAAATTCCATATATATGTGTTAGTATACTGTACTGGTGTTTTGGACTCTGTGGGAGAGGGAGAGTGTGGGATGATTTGGGAGAATGGCATTTAAACATGTATAATATCATACAAGAAACAAATTGCCAGTCCAGGTTCGATACAGGATACAAGATGCTTGGGGCTAGTCCACTGGGATGACCCAGAGGGATGGTATGGGGAGGGAGGTTCAGGATGGGGAACACGTGTATACCCGTGGCAGATTCATGTTGATGTATGGCAAAACCAATACAATATTGTAAAGTAATTAGCCTTCAATTAAAAGAAATGAATTTAATTTTTAAAAAAAACTGTATGCTCTGACTTTAATATATTTAAAACACAATGGTTAGAGGCTTTATAGAAAATTTTAAGATCCTACATAAATACAGGCTAGATTTAACAACATCTAACATTAAGGTTTAAAAGGAAATTTCACATGTTATCTCATTCAGTCTTTTCTACAAGTTGGAGAGCTATTATGTAAAGGTCAAACTCTAAGATGGCACGAGGATTGGGAGAGTTCACAGTCCATGCTCTGTCCAGTTCACCACATTACCTCAAATGCACATATAAACCTCCTAGAGAGACCTCACTTTGATTTAGCAGGGAATGTGCTTTAAAATGCTTAACTGTAAACTGTCATAGCCCCAAAGGAGCAAAATCTTGTCCAAAATACAACATCAAAATTTCTTCATTTTTTATTTGCAAGCTGTTCCTGGTAAATAATTCAGGATAACTCAAAAATTAAGTAACTGAGACTAATCTTACAAATAAAAACAAGTATTTCTGTTAGGAGCTAAAGTGGAGACATGCTGAAACAATGTAAATACAGGTGATAATTCATTTTGTTCCCTATACTGAAATTACATAATGCTTAATAAATCTGGGATATTTCAAAATTGTAATGTCCTTTTGAGACTCCACAGAA
Source organism: Madoqua kirkii (assembly GCA_006408675.1). NCBI lineage: Eukaryota > Metazoa > Chordata > Mammalia > Artiodactyla > Bovidae > Madoqua > Madoqua kirkii. The sequence continues at coordinate 57,564 of SJYC01034179.1, read as the reverse complement.
TTTAAATTTAGACTGTATATGAAGCTCTTATCCAAAGAGCTCTGGTATATATATTACTTAGAAAGAGTATAAAATCTTGAGATCCTCGAAGAAAGCATTTTATTGCCACTGATTATTAAACACAGTTCTTAACCAGTGGTCTCTGAAATACAAAGCTCTGTGTTCATTCTATCTGTTCAGAGTGAAAATAAAACAGTATATTCGAAAACCAGCCCAAAACTATCCAACCACCGTGATACTTCTATAAGCAATGACAACAACTGAATTATTTGCTTTAGAAAGTATTTCAAGTTGAGAATTTCTATGAACATGTAACATTGGTACCTTTCATTAGTTCTAGTTAATACTTCAGGATTATCTATCAGCAAATACAGCTGATACAATTTCAACATTATTTAGTTATTATTAAAAATAAGAATCATAAAATAATAAGTCTGTAGCACCTAAGAGCACATTCACTTTCTAGCAATGATTTTATAGAATTTATTTTTTCACAATAACTACAATTGATTCTTAGCTCAAAGATAGGTGTCAGTTTTCCAAAAACCATTTACAAATTGTTGCTCTTGATAATTAAACAAAATACTCTTCAACTTCTTCCCTTTTGTGGGAGGGTGACTTTGTCTAGATTACACACATTAATGCAAAGGAAAGAGAAATGCAAGAAATATTATCTATGAGGAGATAGAAGTAGCAAAGCTTTTAAGTTTCTCTAGTTGGCTGAGAGAAAACGTTGCTAGATTCCTAAATCCATTTCTGGACAAATGCCTAACATGGATAAAACTGGCTTTCTGCTCTGCAACAGTAGTTAGTTTTTAACAATTCCTTACAAAAACCAGCAGACATTTGATGATTGCCAAGGTAAAGAATACAATGAGGCAGGGTACAGAGTGGTTACAACAGGCTCCCGAGTCAGTGGTCAGGTCCACTCTTCCCTCATGATCTTTGTTAGGGAGAATTCTGTTGGCTGAAAAAAATAATAGGAAACCCTTGACAGTTTATTTGCCTCTTTTATGTAAATACTCAAAGACTGGCCATTCAGGGCTGATGTACAGGTTCTGCTTCCCAAAGCCCACAGGATCCCAGTTCCTTCCAGCTTTCTGCTTTATCCTTCTAAGATGCAGCCCTGGTTGGTTTAGACCTGCATCAACTGTCACACGCTTACGACAAAAGAAAGGAGTAGAGAAGGGAAGGAGAAGGTGTAGATGATCCAAGCCAAGTATCTCTTAAGAAAGTTCATCAAAATTACCTACAACAATTTTTTCGCCATGAAATTTAAAGATACCTGCTTTCTGGAAGAAAAGCTATGACAAACGTGTGTGTGTGTGTGTGTCTTGCTCAGTTGTGTCCAACTCTGTAATCCCATGAGGTGTAGACTGCCAGGCTCCTCCATCCATGGGATTTACTAGGTAAGAATATTGGAGTGGGTTGCCATTTCCTTCTCCAGGGGATCTTCCTGACCAAGGGATCAGACCCAGGTCATCTGCATTGCAGGCAGACTCTTTACCATCTGAGTCACCAGATAAACCTATGACAAACCTAGACAGTGTATTAAAAAGCAAAGGCATCACTTTGCTGACAAAGGCCCATATAATCAAAGCTATGGTTTTTCCGGTAGTCATGTACAGAAGTGAGAGTTGGACCATAAAGAAGGCTGAGTGCTGAAGAACTGATCCTTTAGAACTGTGGTGCAGGAGAAGACTCTTGAGAGACTCTCGGGCAGCAAGAAGATCCAATCACTCCCTCCTAGAGGAAATCAACACTGAATATTCATTGGAAGGACTGATAACGAAGTTGAAGCCCCAATACTGTGGCCACTTGATGTGAAGAGCCAAGTCACTGGAAAAGACTGATGCTGGGAAAGATTGTGGGAAGGAGGAGAAGGGAGCCACAGAGGATGATGAGATGGTTGGATGCATCACTGACTGAATGGATATAAATTTGACCAAACTCCAGAAGACAGTGAAGGACAGGGAAGCCTGGCATGCTGCAGTCCATGGGGTTGCCAAGAGTCGGACATGACTTAGTGAATGAACAAGTCACACTTAACTACAGGGAGGTTAGAAAATGTAGGCCCCATGACTCGCTGGAGCTGTTATTACTGTGAGTAGGCACAAACAGATATTGGGGTACTTAGCTGTCTCTATCACACTATCTTTCTGTGATCTTAAATGCTTTATGCCACTGATGTCTCATCTTTAAAAAGAAAAAGATAATAGAACCTCCCATCATAAAGTTACTGTGAATGTGAAATAATAATAATCAACACAGAAGGGTTAGCATACTGTCTGGCACATAATCCTCAAGAAAGTAAATAATTATTTTTCTTCAGATATTTTCTTTTGCTTACTGATTTTCTTTCAACTGCTAAAAATTTTAGAAACTGTTTTGTTCCCTTTAGTTTACTGTTCTTTCCCAAACCCCATATTATCAACATGGAATAAACAGATTGATCCTCTCAAGTCACTGCTTTCATCAAGGCCCCTCCTCTTCTAATGTCCCTCACACACACACACACACACACACACACACACACACACACACACACACACACATTCTCTCTTTCTCAAAGAAAACTTTAGTGCATGTTATTAAATTCGTGTGCAAAAAAACTCCTAAATCTATGCAATAACCTCTAAAACTCCTCTTTTCTTACCTCTTCAACACCTTTTCAGCAATATCCCCACTATGATCCAATGCAGACAATACTAATGGTAACAACTACAAACCTGATAATAATCAAAAGTACTAACTTAATAGAGGCTACATCACTTTTTGAGTTTTTGTCATTGCCAGATAATGTGCTATGGTTTCTTATGAACTCTCTCCTTTTTAAAAAATATAGTTGACTTACAATGTTATGTTAATTTCTGCCATACAGCAAAGTGATCCAGTTACACACACACACTCTTTTAAAATATTCTTTTCCACTATCACAGAATACTGAATATAGATTCCTATACTGAATAGGAGTCCCAGTAGGACCTTGCTGTTTATCCATCTTATATATAATAGTTTGTACCTGCTAACTTCAATTTCCCACTTCATCCTTCCCCAGTCTCCCTTCCCCTTGGCAAACACAAGTCTATTCTCTATGTCTGTGCTAACTCTCTCTCTTTTAACCCTGTGAGGGTTTTAATCCTGTGAGGTTATCACCGTTATTATCCTCACATTATAAATTACAACTAAAGCTTAGAAAGTTTATGCCCAAAGTCACACAGTAAGTATATGGCAGGGCTGTGATGAACAGAGATCTTGTTGGACTTTAGAGCTGTTCATTTAACCACTGTGTGACAGGTGTCTTGCACAACCTACCAACTGCATTCTCTGTACACACCAAAGTCATTTTAAAAATTCTTCTTCTAATCACATCCTGCAGAGTGTCATAAGGTCTAGCGCATTTCTGATCTCTTCCATGACCCCTTATCAAGTGTAAGAATAATTATAGTAATTATAATAATAAAGATAATAAACACCAAAATCACACTTATACTATTATATATGACAGCATGCAATTCTCAGCACCATATACAACTTATTTAACCCTCACAACAACACAGTGAGTTAGACCGTAACAATCCCCATTTTATAATGAGAAAATGAGGCCGAGACAGGCTAAACAACTTGCCCAAGTTCTCATAGCTAGTAGATGTCAAAGTCAGGATTCTAAGCCAGGTCCCCTGGATGCAGATCTTGTGCATTTCACGACTAAACCATATTGCCATTCATTTATCTTCTATACCTTATCTCCTCTCTGACAAAATATATTCTTCCCATAACCCTTTTTTGGGCTTCCCTGGTGGATCAGATAGTAAAGAATCTGCCTGCAATGCAGTAGACCTGGGTTCAGTCCCTGGACTGGAAGATCCCCTGGAGAAGGAAATGGCAAGCCACTCTAGTATTCTTGCCTAGAGATTCCATGGACAGAGGAGCCTAGTGAGCTACAGTCCATGGGGTTACAAAGAATAGGATATGAGTAAGCAAATAACGCTTTCAATTTCACAACTCTTTCTTAGATATTTAATCATATAGAACCTTACACTAATATCACACACAAGAGAAAATGTGGCCATACTTTCATAGTGGAATATTATTCAGCCATAAAAAGGAATGGATTTTGATACATGCTACAACATGGATAGACATTGAAAATATTATGTTTTGTGAAATAAGTTAGACACAGAAGGACAAATATTTTAAGATTTCTTTACATGAGGTACTTAGAATAGACAAATTCACAGAGACAAGAAGTACAAGAGAGGTTACTAAGGGATGGGGGCAGGGGAAAAGGAGACCTACTATTTCAAAAGTATGGAGTTTTTGTTGGGAATGATGAAAAGATTCTGAGTATAGATAGTAGTAAAGTTTATACAACACTGTGAACAGATTTAATGACAGAAAACTGTCTACTTCTGAAGGGTTAAAATGATAAATATTATGTTTTTTAAGATGGCTGGAGGGCATCACTGACTCAATGAACGTGAGTCTGAGTGAGTTGCATTCTCTGTACACACCAAAGTCATTTTAAAAATTCTTCTTCTAATCACATCCTGCAGAGTGTCATAAGGTCTAGCGCATTTCTGATCTCTTCCATGACCCCTTATCAAGTGTAAGAATAATTATAGTAATTATAATAATAAAGATAATAAACACCAAAATCACACTTATACTATTATATATGACAGCATGCAATTCTCAGCACCATATACTAACTTATTTAACCCTCACAACAACACAGTGAGTTAGACCGTAACAATCCCCATTTTATAATGAGAAAATGAGGCCGAGACAGGCTAAACAACTTGCCCAAGTTCTCATAGCTAGTAGATGTCAAAGTCAGGATTCTAAGCCAGGTCCCCTGGATGCAGATCTTGTGCATTTCACGACTAAACCATATTGCCATTCATTTATCTTCTATACCTTATCTCCTCTCTGACAAAATATATTCTTCCCATAACCCTTTTTTGGGCTTCCCTGGTGGATCAGATAGTAAAGAATCTGCCTGCAATGCAGTAGACCTGGGTTCAGTCCCTGGACTGGAAGATCCCCTGGAGAAGGAAATGGCAAGCCACTCTAGTATTCTTGCCTAGAGATTCCATGGACAGAGGAGCCTAGTGAGCTACAGTCCATGGGGTTACAAAGAATAGGATATGAGTAAGCAAATAACGCTTTCAATTTCACAACTCTTTCTTAGATATTTAATCATATAGAACCTTACACTAATATCACACACAAGAGAAAATGTGGCCATACTTTCATAGTGGAATATTATTCAGCCATAAAAAGGAATGGATTTTGATACATGCTACAACATGGATAGACATTGAAAATATTATGTTTTGTGAAATAAGTTAGACACAGAAGGACAAATATTTTAAGATTTCTTTACATGAGGTACTTAGAATAGACAAATTCACAGAGACAAGAAGTACAAGAGAGGTTACTAAGGGATGGGGGCAGGGGAAAAGGAGACCTACTATTTCAAAAGTATGGAGTTTTTGTTGGGAATGATGAAAAGATTCTGAGTATAGATAGTAGTAAAGTTTATACAACACTGTGAACAGATTTAATGACAGAAAACTGTCTACTTCTGAAGGGTTAAAATGATAAATATTATGTTTTTTAAGATGGCTGGAGGGCATCACTGACTCAATGAACGTGAGTCTGAGTGAGCTTCGGGAGATGGTGATGGACAGGGAGGCCTGGCGTGCTGCAATTCATGGGGTCGCGAAGAGTCGGACACAACTGAGCGACTGAAGTGAACTGATGTTTTTTAAATATTTGTTTCATATATTATGTTTTTATATATTTCATAAATTATGCTTTATATATTTTATATATTATACATTTGTTTTATATATTTTACCACAATCAAAAATATCCTGCACATTATTTGACAGTCACACTTCACAGCCTCTTAAAGGCTGATGAAAACCCTCTAGGGCCAGAAGGCACTAGGATATTTTTACATGGTTGGTTCATGTTCTTTAAAACTTGTGGCAGACAGAAAATGAAAATGCCCATTTCTATGAAACACCTAAACAGTAAACCCCAAACCAAGTCTTGCTTTCCCGATGTGATCAACAGTATTTTTAGGAAAATTTTTGTGCACACCCACACATACACAAACAAGGTGCTCAATAAAATTTTGCTTAATTAAACAGAATATTCAAAGCCTCTCAAAGACACAAATACACAAGTAATCTTTGCAATGATTTTATCAGGATTCAAGGGAAATTCTACAATCTCCATTTTACAAATGGAACATATGAGGCATGAAGAAGAGAAGCGATACTATTTCAATAACTGGAAATCTGACACCGAGAGCTGCCTCACATTTGTAAGTTACTGAATCACACAACCTTGAAAAATGCCTCAAACATCACTCATGATTCTATACTCATCCAGAGAGTAAACCATGGGTCCCCAGGCATCTGAGACTGGAAGCTGCGCCAAGATCAGGCCTGAGCCCCAGAGGCAGGAGAGCTGACTCTGATCTGCTGGAGCAACAGAGAATCTCAGGGCCCAAGGAGTAAGTAAATCATAGCAGGGTGAACACTGATTACCACCTGCAGCCTTCCTCCTCCAGCTTTCCCCTCACATGATTCAACACACCCTCCAAATTAAAAGGGGAGTATTTGAAGACCATAACTCAGGTGAGGTAATCGATTATTACCCACCCAGCAATGACCATGATGGGAAAAGAAACAAAGGTAGCATCTGTCCTTTAAGAAAGTGACCTGAACCTATTCTAATGAAGAGGCTCCAAAACCTTGTCTCAAGTGAGACTACTGGCTCTCTAGCCAAACTCCCCCCCCAACTCTCATCACTCAGGCCCATCCCCTTTACCATTAGTGGCAAGGGCAGAAACATGGAATTTCTCTTCTTGCTCTTTGTTTGGCTTCTATTGAAGGTACAAGTGGTTAACAACCATGGAAAAAGGATGCAATAAAGGCTAAAGTATACATCAACTGGACACTTAATAACTGGAAATATCACTGAGATAGCTTTGTATTTCTTGGAATGAATTCTAAAGGGAGTTAAGAATCCTAATTAGAAATGAAGAATTGTTAATATAATGGTATACCATAAGATTATTCATTCTTACCTATCTGAGGAACAATTTAGGATTATTTTAAATTTATGAAACGATCAAAAGGTTATATCTTATATATATGAAGAAAATAATACCACTGAAAATCAGCCAAATCATCACTAAAGTTTTCAAGGATCGATCTATCAACTTCCTAAAGCATCTCATCCATCGCTCGCCCCCCAACCCCCGCCACAATAGCATTTTCTGTTACTAACAACCTTTGGCCAAAAGAAGTGAAAGTCACTCAATCTTGTCTGACTCCTTGAAACCCCATGGGCTATACAGTCCATGGAATTCTCCAGGCCAGAATACTGGAGTAGGTTGCCTTCCCCTTCTCCAGGGGATGTTCCCAAAGCAGGGATCAAACCCAGGTCTCCCACATTGCAGGCACATTCTTCACCAGCTGAGCCACAAGGGAAGCCCAAGAATACTGGAGTAGGTAGCCTATCCCTTCTCCCGCAGATCTTCCAGACCCATGACCGAATCTCAAAAGAAAGCAAGTGGGACATGGAGAACGAAGGAAAACAAAGCTTAGGTAGAATTTCTTTTGAGTTGCAGCTGATGCTTAAGTTATAATGCAGCCCAGCTTTGCCTGATATTAGAGATTTATCTTCAGAAGTTATACACAGAAACATTCCAAATGGTGTCAAATCCAGACAATGAATCCCTTACAGATAATATGACAATCAACTGAATATTAACGTGCCCAAAAGAATTCAAGGGGGAACAAAAGAAAAGTGGAGGCCAAGGGATATCAGACAGGTCATAAGAGGAAAATAATCAGTCAAAAAAACAAATAAATAAAGGCAATTAGCTAGATGCCAAGTAGTGAAAGAATCCTACAGTCACCTTGGTGATCATTAAAATTTAAGGAAGCAAAACTCCTGCACTGGAAGGAGGTGATGTAGTGTGTCTACAACATAGCTGGACACGTTCAGTACACAGAGTGGAAGCAGGGAGATAATAGAGAAAGACCATGTTTCATGACACGTGTCTCAAGAGTGGAAGATATGTGCTAGGTTAGACAATAACTGATTCTAGCTCATTTATACTCCTGTTGCCTGAGTTGGCCTCAGACATCTCATATACCCACCAACTCATTCCTTCTAATATCTTCCCACTAACCATGAATATCCCTTCACTTCATGGCACACTGCCTACATACCCTATGACACATGCTTCTTGTCATTTCAAATACAATCATTCGACTGAAGTTATGGCAAATATCTAACACTCTGTGGGGAAGACTAAAGGATGAACATGAGCTCAGAAATAACTTCTGGCGGGGCAGGGGCGTGGGGGGTGGTTAGAAACTTGTATGGTTTTGTGGGAAGTGGAAGACAGTTAATCCCTGCAGGAGTTCAAGGTGGCTCTACCTTTTTACCCGATCTACCACTTTTTAACACAATTTTGCCTCCCATTAAGATCTAGAGAGTTCTAAACATATTAAATAAGAGATTTCTCAATAATTCCGTATATATTTAACTTATCGGGAGTTGATTCTTCTAACCCAGCGAAAAGTTCCAAGACATTTTAGGTGCCTGAAATCCAACCGGAGTCTTTGGCAGGTAGAGTTCCTGGGAAGAAGAGAAGCTCAGAAGCATAACTACAGGAAAACTGGACCGTGGAAAGAAAGAGCATGAGGGAGAGATAGGGGAAAGACTTCCAGACCAGCATTTGTAAACAGCTTTCAGAACCTTTCCCACAAGAGACAGGATTCAAAGAGACTATGGTGAGCTCTTGAATTGTCTACCCTCCTCCCCAGTGGATGAATCCCAGAAAAGTAGTCTTATAGTTAATAATATCTAAGGATTCCAGGAACAGAGACCAGTATTGTGACCACTGAAATTGTATCATTATTCTAAAGTTCTTCCTCAGGATTGAAAATAGGAGTTATTCTTTCAGAAGTCTTTCCCATAGCAGAGTGCCATAGAGTCTCCTGCAAAATTCACTCATCCTTCATTCAGGTATCATTTCTTCCAGGAAGTGTTTCTCAACGCCCTAAGATGGGAATCATAACTTTCTCTCTATTCTCATAACATCTTCTGTAAAGTTCCAGCTAAGCACGTAATACACAAAAAAGCCCATGATACTTTATCTGCCTTCCCAGTCAGATTGTGACTGCCTCAAGGAAGAGGTTTCAGATGCATGTAATCAGTAAGTACTCAAAAAAATATTTTTTTGAATCAATGAAAGATCATCTTTCCTCTCTGAAGATACTTTGAATTACATCTGTCTCTATTGCCCAAGGGATCTGAAATGTTTCAACTAAGCTAGAAGAGAGTAAAACACGGAAGAATAGGAGAATGTCAGCATCTAACAGAGTTGAGTTTAATGCCTACATGCTACTTTGCCAAACATGTTACTCTGAGCAGGTTACTTATCTATGTTTCACTATCCTTACCTGCAAAATGATGGTAATAATGGTAGTCATCTCACAGGTTGTTGTGAGGGTTAAACAATGAGACATGTGCAAAGTACCTGGCCGAGTGGCCAACGCATCCTAAATGATCAATAAATCTTAACTGTTATTGCCAAGCAGAAAGAGGGCAGACATGCACTTAAGAGACTTGGATTCTACCTCTGGGATTCACTTGCTGGCCGTGTCACCTAGAGTTAATAAAGCACAATCTCTGGGAGCCTCAGTTTCCACATCTGAAAAATAAAGATGAGGAAAACTACCTGCTTAACCTTGCCAACTGTGTGAATCACATAAAATCAGATATGTGAAGCTACTATAAAAACACTATAAATAGGTAAAGTTTACATAACATGGAGCTCTGAAGTTTTTATTCTGTATAATATATGTCTGTCTATGAGCAAGCAGTTCCATCTCTGCTTTCTTCACTAAGGTAATGATTAGTGCATATGTGCACATTATTTTAAAAATGAAAATCTCTTTTCAAAAAAGCAAAACATTTGATAAATGCTCTACATGGCAAGTTATTTAAGTAGAAGAGAAAAAGGATTATTTTAGAACATACTTAAAAACATGCATCCCCTCTACCCTTTATATTTTCACAGTCTTTATTAAAGCATTTACCATATTCCTGCCTATAGTGTTAAAAAAACAAAACAAAAACCTCTCTCATTGAATTATAAGGCCCAGAGGAAAAACATTATCTTGTTTATGCCCCAAATTTGTAGTACAGTGCCTCATACTTAGAAGGCCATAATGTTTCTGGAATTCAGGACAAATACACTACGATTAATTACAAACAGCCTTTTCTCTGAACGTAAAATACTCACTGTCTCTACAGCTCACTTGATAATTACTATGAAAACATTATGTGGCATTTCTTGGAATACTTTTAGAATATTGTGCAGATTCATGTTGCTATTAAAACAATTATAAATGTATTGTGGTCTTTGCATATACAGTAAACCCCGTGCAGGCAAGATCCAGGCCTTATATTTTTCAAATTTTATATTATTTAGCATCATCTCTCACATACAGAGGAGTTCAATAAAAAGTTGCTAGCTGATCAGTCACAGTATATATGGCAACTTGACATAATCATTATGTTCAAGGGGGAAAAAAACGGGAAAAAATTTCTTCTTGGTATTATTGACCTTCTGTTTAGTTTTCTATCTAGAAAAAAAGGTAAACTAACTGTTAAACATTTTGCAAGAGGACTAATAAGATCATCTGTAATCACTGTTGTGCTTCAGGGCAAAATGATACTCCATAAATAGAAAATTGTATTAAAATACGCATTTCTAGGAAGCCAGGGAGTCTTGTGCCTTCCTAAACTATGAGGGAGACAAGGCAGAGCTTTATATGAGCTGGAATAAGCATGCCAGGAGGGCTCCAAAAGTGATAAATATTTGCAAAAAGCTATTGTGGTTTTTGACTTAATTCATTTTCTACCAGTGGCAAGACCTGAGGTGACAACATTTGTGTGGGTTTGTCTTAAAACAATTCTCTGGCTGGAATTAAACAAGTATCCTGGCTAGATGCCAATTCAACAACTTTCCCCTATTCATCCATTTCTGTAAATTGAGCAGACCAGACTATGTATATTCTATGTCACTGAGGATGCTGGTATTAGGGAGAATAAATAAATTAAGTAAAATTATTTGCCCTTATTTTTAAAACAACTAGTACTACACATGCATGTCTTTAAACCGCAATGCTAGGTAAAGAATCTCAGAGGCTAAATATAAACTGAGTTGATTTCTGGAACCCTTTGCTATCACAGTAATAAGTACTGAGCTTATTAGATGCCAAACAGTGTTCTGCATGCCTTGCATATGTTAATTTACTTATTCCTCATATTGTCATTTCATGGATGAGAAACTGAGGCACAGAGAGGTTGAGTCACTTGTTCTAAATCCCACAGAAGAGCAGAGCCAGGATTTGAGCCAAAAGAGCCTAGCTCTGAGGTTTTTGCTCTCTGAATATGCTGTATCCTATGTCCATATAGCAGCCAGCATAGATATATGCAATAACTGTTTGTTAAATTTAACTTTATACCTAATTTACATGCTTGTACAAACTGAAAAATATTTTTTCACCAAAACCTTTACATAAACCAAACAATTTTAAGTCTTAGCCTTCATGGTTCAGTGCAGGGGGAAAAGCATTCTGTTAAAACACTCTAAAACATGTGAAAAAAGGGGCATACAAATTTTTTTTTTCCCCACTAAAAGGCCAGAGTGAAAACATTTTAGGCTTGTGGCTCAAACATCTCTGTAAGAACTATTCATCTCTTCTCTGTAGCACAAAAGCAGCCACAGATATTATGTAAATGACAAATTTCAAAGTGTATTGCAAAACAAGTAGAAGGCCAGATTCTGCTTAAGGGTCTTAGTTTGCTCACTCCAACTCTAAATAAAAGCAATATACACATAAAAAAAAAGCTTTACTATGGCAAAATTAGAACAACTGAAGTACTAAAAGCACACTGCTTAAAATAATTTCTCTGGTTCAGACAGTGATTTTCAGCAAGGGGTGATTTTTTTCCCCAAGATCAACATCTGAGACAATTGGGGTTGTCGCAAGTAGGGGATTGTTACTGTCATCTAATAGGCAGAGGTCAGGGATGCTACTAAATATCCTATATTACACAGGACAGTCCCTACAACAAAGAATTATCATATCTAAAATGCTAATAGTGCTGAGGTTGAAGAACTTGGATTTCAAGAATAATAATTTATATAAATAGTCTTTTCTATCTGTCTTAAAAAACAGCTTTTCTATTTGGTCCTTTAATAACCCTGTAAAGAAAATAAAGTAGACACATTTATCTGATTTTCTACAGAAGATAACTAATATTCAGAGAAGCTAAATGATACAAATCAGTTCACAAAGCCAATTATATATCAGAGCAAAAATTCACACTCACAATCCTAAAACCTGGGTTCATCCCCCCTTACTTTATAGGATTTTAAGACATTCTTATAACACGTAAAATTGAAAAAATGCTTTTATAATTGTATTGTCAAAATATAAAGCTATTAATAAAAACACTGAATTCCATATTTTAGGTCTTGTTGAATTGGCTGCTCTCAAAAAGTCTACAAACAATAAATGCTGCAGAGGTTGTGGAGAAAAGGGAGCCCTCTTACATTGTTGATGGGAACACAAACTAGTACAGCCACTATGGAGAACAGTGTGAAGATTTCTTAAAAAACTGAAAATAGAACTGCCATAAGACCCAGCAATCCCATTGCTGGGCATATACACCGAAGTAACCAGGACTGAAAGAGACATGTGTACCCCGGTGTTCATCACAGCACTGTTAACAATAACTAGGACATGGAAGCAACCTAGATGTCCATCAAATAGCTAAGAAAGTTGTGGTTCATGCACACAATGGACTGTTACTCAGCTATAAAAAAGAATGCATTTGAGTCAGTTCCAATGAGGTAGATGAAACTTGAGCCTATTATAGAGAAAGTCGGAAAGAAAAACACTAATACAGTATATTAATGCACATATATGGAATTTAGAAAGATGGTAATAATGACCTTATATGCAAGACAGCAGAAGAGACACAGATGTAAAGAACAGACGTTTGGACTCTCAGGGGACAGTGAGAGTGGGATGATTTGAGAGAACAGCATTGAAACATGCACATTATCATATGTGAAATAGATCACCAGTCCAAGTTTGATACATGAAACAGGGCACTCAAAGCCGGTGCACTGGGACAACCCAGAGGGATGGGATGGGGAGGGAGGTGCAAGTGGGGGTTCGGGACAGGGTAACACATTTACCCCTGTGGCTGATTCATGTCAATGTACAACAAGAAGAAAACTACAATACTGTAAAGTAATTAGCCTCCAATTAAAATAAATTATTTTTTTTTAATACCTCAGGAAATTAAAAAAAAAATAAGATTCAATTCTGGGAGGTACAGTACAAAGGAAATTTAGAAATGTCAAATCAATTTTCAAAAATATCCTAGGAGAGAATTATCACAATTAACACATAACTCAGACAGCAGATTCTCTCCTATTCTCTGCTGACTCATTTACAGAGTTGCCTATCGGTCCCAATATTCCTTTCCAAGCACGATTCTTAAATTCCTTTCTTAGAACTGAGTACTAGAACTACAATGAATACTATATTAAGTCACATTTTTATTGGAAATGGAAATGTAGTTTCAGTCTGTATATTCAGGGAATATGGAAGAAAGAAAGTCCAGAGTATTCCCTCCACTGAAACTTAAATGGGACAACTGTCCTAAAATGTAGCTTCCATCAAAGGGAATCATTTTGAACACATATGACAACTCCATTCTCACAGTACCAGAACCACTGGTGTTCGTGGACTTTGGCAGAATTAAGCACCCATAGGAGCTCCCAGATCATACTTCTGGCTCTATCAGCTGCTGCTAAGTCTCTTCAGTCGTGTCCGACTCTGTGCGACCCCATAGACAGCAGCCCACCAGGCTCTACTGTCCCTGGGATTCTCCATGCAAGAACACTGGAGTGGGTTGTCATTTTCTCCTCCAATGCATGAAAGTGAAAAGTGAAAGTGAAGTCGCTCAGTCATGTCTGACTAGTAGTGACCCATGGACTGCAGTCTACCAAGCTCCTCCGTCCATGAGATTTTCTAGGCAAAAGTACGGGAGTGGCTTGCCATTGCCTTCTCTGCTATCAACTCTGGCTCTCATCAAAATGACTTCACCAGAACTAGAAGCAGAAAAACTGACCAGTTTAGAAAACATGAAATACTGCTAGATTTCAAATGAAATTATTTCTTCAATCCAATTCTATCTTTTCTCTTCAACCCACTCAATAGTACAAGAAAATGGACTCCTACCATCTTTAAACTAGAGACATATAAACTAGAAAGTAGTATTTCAATTCAGAGCCTGCTTTAAGTATATTCTTGATGTGTTATCAGCCCAGAAGAATTTGGTCTCCAGCACAGAGGAAGACAATCTATCCTGAATTATCAAAGATGTGGAAAAGTCCCATGATGATAGTTATATCAGGTCTAGGTCTCTTGCACTCAATATTAAATAATTTGAATTTGTAGTTTCTGGCAATTTTTTTTAACAAAGTAAAAGTTTGATGTGTGTGTGCTTGTTTATGACAGTATTTGATTTTCTAAGCTCTTTTTGTTCAGACATAGTAAACTTGAAATTTTTATACCAATGCTTTGCCATATATAGATAAAAGTTCTAAGACTTCTGTGTTAATACTGAGCAAGAGAAAATATAGTGCTTCCTTCAAAAATATATTAGAACAATTTGAGAATAAATTAAAAATTTTAAATAATAATGAATTACAAAATGAAACTTTTGGAGTATAAAACATAAGATGAAACATGTGATTTTAAAAATTTCAGTGAATTCTTAATTAGGTAACAAAAGCACAAAGTGACCCATTTCTGAATGGGTTAGTCCATCTTTCACTGTCAACAGAGAGCTAGGCTGCCATCTTTTCAGATTCCTTCCATCAAATTCTCTGAGGAAAAAACACCTTCATTTGTTGAGAACTGGAGACTCACAATGACTGAGAAATAAAACCAAAAGAAAACACCTGCCTAGGTTATACATTCATAGATTTGCCTTCCCTTTATTCTGCTTTCTCACTCAACTTCATTATCACCTCAAACAATACACCAGTGGGTGATGGTGGTTGTTTATAGTCGCTAAGTCATGTCTGAATTGTGCGACCCCATGAACTGTAGCCACCAGACTTCTCTGTCCATTTGATTTCCGGGCAAGCATAGTAGGTTGCCATTTGCTTCTCCAGGAGTTTATTTCCCAATACCATGGTACCAGTAATGTCCTGCTATCAGGGATGATAAATATTAGGAAATTATGGGTAAGCAGCAGCACAGTGGTTTAAGAGACATATTATGGTCTAAAACAAAACTTAAGAATAGCATCTCTAAATATAACCTGAGAATTTATTTGGAATAGAGTCCAGCTACTTCTACCAACAATAGTTTCTCCTTTGTTCATAAAGATCAGCCTAATCAACTATGGAGGTCAACAGAATGATAGATGTCACAGACAGAATCTGTCTCTCTCTAGGGGAACTCTTAGCAAACCTTGAAAGTGAGACAAGGTTATATGAGGTAAAGAAGCAAACTGATTAAGCTATATATAGACTTGATCCGATGGAAATTTTAACTTCATCTGGCAGTAAAACTATAAAACAGCATAAGGAGTTCCCTTAGGCTGAGGCAAAACATCACAGCCTTTACAGAAAGCACCAGGGTGGCAGGCTTGCAGCTCTAGGGTGGACTTCTGGTGTGAAAAAGGAGGTCACAATGCAACTGAACAGTAGGGAGATTAACATAGATTTTTTAGACATGATCACAGCCTCAAAGAGTGGCAGGAGTAAACTGACCTTGCCTGTCTTTACATGATGTAAATTTTTCTCTTTCAATTTTCCAGAGAAAACTTTAGAGAGGAGAAGGTTATCCTTCTATCTTTCTTTAGGTGGCGGCTGCTGCTGCTGCTGCTGCTGCTGCTGCTGCTGCTGCTGCTGCTGCTGAGTCACATCAGTTGTCCTACTCTTCGCAACCCCATGGACTGCAGCCCACCAGGCTCCCCCTTCCATGGGATTTTCCAGGCAAGAGTACTGGAATGGGTTGCCATTGCCTTCTCCGTCTTTAGGTGGAAGTGGTCGCAAAAGGTTGCAGCCTAACTCTTTGAACTGGGAACAGTTAAAATGCAGGGATTAAGCTAGAGTGCTCTTTCTTCTGAGGAAGCCAGCTGAGGTTCATAGCAGTGGGTCTGTTCTCTGACCCCAAATTGCTGTGGTCTGTTTGCTTCCCAGGGGCCCATGATCTTTCTCAGTCAGAAAGTAGCCAGCCCTCCTGGAAGAGCAATCCTTTTTTTCCAGTGTGTATATCCTGAAGCAAAGGAGAATGAGTGAGTGAGAAGTCGCTCAGTCGTGTCTGACTCTGCAACCCCATGGACTGTAGCCCACCAGGCTCCTCCAACCGTGGAATTTTCTAGGCAAGAGTACTGGAGTGGGTTGCCATTTCCTTCTCCAGGGAATCTTCCCAACCCAGGGATCAAACTTGGGTCTCCCGCATTGAGGGCAGATGCTTTACTGTCTGAGCCACCAGAGAATAGGAAAACCTAGCCCTTAAAACTTGCACCATACTTCTACAGGGAGAAACTGAGAATTCTGAGGCAACATCTCTAGTTCATCTGAGCTTGGCATAAAGAAAAAGAAACTATAGGGATCCTAGTTTGGGCCGACTGTCTTCATATATGACCGAGAGGGCAGTAAGATGATGTAATTCAAGTACAGCCTCTGACCTAATCTAGACAGGAACTGTTTAGCAGGACACAAGTACCTAGTTTTATACCAAGGCCATGATGGAGGTACAGGTCCTCAGAGTGGTAGACTGGAATGAAGGGGTTGGGAATAAGTTCACAGAAGTGAAGAGAAGAATTTCTGAAGGACAGTCTTCTGGTATACAGTGTATCACTGGTTCAGGCAAGAACTGGCATCTAAGCAAGAGATACACATGTCTATCATATAAACAAAAGTGATAGTTGGATGCAGCAGATGAATATCATGCCACCAAGTTCAATCAAGGCATTTACAATAATTTTAGCAATTTCCAAACTGTTGGCAATTTTCAAAATAAAAATACTAGTCTGGCCATGATCCTGAAAAATTCACTAGAGAACCCCGAGTTTTAGCCTGGGCTAACTTTTCATGAAGTACTTAGGGAAATCATGGGCAACACAGCATCATTTGCTATGGGAAACTGCAAAGGGTCCTGCACAAGTCATTCACATTGACCTTTCTAGATACAATGTGAGTGTAATTTAGTCCTGATGCGGTATTTATTTACTTGCCAAATAATTCATGTCATTTAAGAGTGTATACACATGAGATATGATCCTACCTTTATGATCTTATAGCTGACTTTCAGTGATAAAGATTCCCTGATGTGCTCAATCTTTGAATGGCTGAAGAATTCAGAGACACAAAACTCCCTTTACAAAAACACCTCTAACTCATTGGTACAATCTCCAGACTCCTCTTTCATACCAGAAGCAATGCTACTTGTAGGCTTATAAAAATACAACTGCTGACTAGCAGAAAAGTGCTCTCTAAGCTGAGCTTACTTCATCCATCTACAAATAATTCCAGATTTCTCAAGCCCTCAAAGAACTTCCTCAGGACCCAACAGAGAAACTTAACATGCAATGTTTCCTTTTATTTCAAACTTTTAAACCTAGTGAAGTGAAGTGAAGTCGCTCAGCTGTGCCCGACTCTTGGACAGTAGCCTGCACCAAGTTCCTCCATCCAAGGGATTTTCTAGGAAGAGTACCGGAGTGGGTTGTCGTTTCCTTCTCCGGGGAATCTTCCTGACCCAGGGATCGAACCCAGGTCTCCCACATTGTAGACAGAAGCTTTACCGTCTAAGCCACCAGGGAAAGTTCTATTCAGATTGCATTCTTATCAGGCTATGATTCATATTTCAAGCTTTTGCCACAATCACTGCAGATGGTGATTGCAGCCATGAAATTAAAAGACACTCCTTGGAAGGAAAATTATGACCAACCTAGATAGCATATTCAAAAGCAGAGACATTACTTTGCCAACAAAGGTCTGTCTAGTCAAGGCTATGGTTTCTCCAGTGGTCATGTATAGATGTGAGAGTCGGACTGTGAAGAAAGCTGAGCGCCGAAGAATTGATGCTTATGAACTGTGGTGTTGGAGAAGACTCTTGAGAGTCCCTTGGACTGCAAGGAGATCCAACCAGTCTATTCTAATGGAGATCAGCCCTGGGATTTCTTTGGAAGGAATGATGCTGAAGCTGAAACTCCAGTACTTTGGTCACCTCATCTGAAGAGCTGACTCATTGGAAAAGACTCTGATGCTGGGAGGGATTAGGGGCAGGAGGAGAAGGGGACAACAGAGGCTAAGATGGCTGGATGGCATCACTGACTCAATGGACATGAGTCTGAGTGAACTCCGGGAGTTGGTGATGGACAGGGAGACCTGGTATGCTGTCATTCATGGGGTCGCAAAGAGTCAGACACGACTGAGTGAATGAACTGAACTGAACTGAGCCAGTTGAAGGGTATACTAAAAATAAGGATACACAGTGAGGACTGAGAGAAAGAGGACCATGGGGATAGTATCTTTGGTCTCCTGTCTTCAGTCATTACTGCCCTTATTTCATCCATTCTGGATAGCACCAAATTAATATTTCTAAAAACCCCCATTTCATGTTTTTATTTTCTACTTTTGCTATCACTATAATCCTATGTATGTGTGCACATGCTCAGTTGGGTCCAATTCTTTGCGACTCCAGATTAAGCCTGCCAGGCTCCTCTGTCCATGGGATTTTCCAGGCAAGAATACTGGAGCGGACTGTCCTGCCTTTCTCCAGGAGATCTTCCCAACCCAGGGACTGAATTCACATCTCTTGTGTCTCATGCCCGGGCAGGCAGATTCTTTACCCAGCTGCATCACCTGGGAAGCCCCTTCTAGTTCTTCTACACTGGACATATATAAGGACATTTTTATTTTCAGTCAAAAAAAACTCTGCGTTCATTATTTCATTCTCAGATTACAGTCTAAATGCACACCTTCCACCATCCAGGCCCCCATGCCTCCCCATTCTGGCAATTCATTTGACCTTCTACAGTGACTCCTCCACCCTTACTGAATGATCTACATTTCTTGAGTGCAAGTCATTGTCTTACCATTCCTACAATTTGTTCTTGCTTCTCTACCACAGTGCAGTCCCTAGCCCTTCCCTTCTCAAAATCATCTTCACCTTCATAGATTACATCACCTTTGATGTTACTTACATCTGCTATAGACCAAAAGTGAAATTTTCCTCTTTCTTAAAATGTCTCTGCAAACTGAGAGCCAACTGATAATTTACTGTCATAGATTAAGAGTTGTTTTCCTATGTAAATACTACTTTACCTTCACAAATCTCATTAAACATTAAAGGAAAACAACTTGCATTTTTCTTCTTGGCACATAATAGATGGTCAATGAATGTTTGTTGCATGAATCCCTAAACATACTTAAAAGCTTTAACATATAATTAAACCAGGTACTTGATAAACATTCAGTATTTACATGATTCTGTAGTACAAGGGCTTTTGCCATAAAGCTATTGAAGGGTATCCTATCTACATTACTAACACATTATGGAGCATTTTAAAGCTTGAAGAATGTAGATATTACTCAAGGGTGAGTTAAGCAGCAATGGAAAATAGTTACAATTGAATATGAAAGATAATTTGTACCTTGGCATAATTACAACCTTTTAAAAAAGGATCTAAATATATACTCCACCTATTTAATGATCATATTATTACTTCCCAGTGCTTAACTATAAACAAAGAGTTCTCATATAGAGAGAAAGTAAAAGGTATAAAATAAAAGAATGCTTCCTGTTTTCTCTTTTGTCTTTAACTACAGCCAAGGGAAGCCTAACAGGACATACTGCAATGCCATAAGCCAGGCTCCCTCTTGCTTCTTCTAACTGCTGGAAACCTAATTAAGGAGCAATAAACAATTTCCTACATGCTGGCCTTGGAAACTACAAGTGTAAGCAAAATACAACACTGTGAAAAGGGTTATGCAACTATTACTGTTTATTATGACCTCAAGAGTTATTAAGCACCAAAAAGCAAAAAGAGTCATGTCACCAAATAAACTTAAAAACTTATTTTCTTCCTTTAAAACAGATAATATCCATGGTAAGATATATGACACCCCCACCCCCTTAAAACATTTTATTTTCAGAGAATCATGACTTCTGAGGGAAAATGTTAAATTTCTAGGAATGTACTATGCTCAAAACTGAAAAAAATTATTTTCAAACAAGTACAAGATGTCTTTTTAAAGACAGGAATTACACTCTTTAAAATCAAATTAAACATTTCCCTCTATGGTACATGCCATTCCATATTTGACTGGCACATAAATGTACTGCTTTTTGAAAACCTACCATCAGAAAATGTCAAGGAGTTCAGGTGCAAATGTCATGGTAATTTAGTACATTGGAGGTGGTGGTTCAGTCACTAAGTCGTGTCCAACTCTTTGTGACCCCATGGACTGTAACCCCCTAGGCTCCTCTGTCCATGGGATTTCTCAGGCAAGAAAAATAAGAGTCAGTTGCCATTTCTTTCTCCAGAGGATCTTATGGACCTAGGGACAGAACCCAAGTCTCCAGCTTGGCAGGTGGATTGTTTACTGCTGAACCACCCAGGGAAGCCATTTAATAGATTACTATAACTCAAACCGATTTCAGTTTTACCAGGTCAAAGAGAGGAAGGTTTAACCTAATCATGAACATATTCAACATTTTAGCTACCTTCTTTAAAAAGGAGGAGAACTTCAGATGAAGCAGACTGAATACTACAAAAAAATATAGAAAAATAAAGAGAAGGTGCAAAACTATTTCATAAAAGACAAATGAGAGCCTCAGTTTATAAAAAAGAGGATTTTATTCAATTTGTAAAAGTAATTATACTTGAAAACACTAGGGATACAAATGAAGAGAACAAAATGAAACAATAAAAACCTGTTGAATTTGATTATAAATCAACTGAATTTTGAGGCTATTATTAAAGGAGTGCTAAATTAATATTTCCATTTAAGTGACGAATTCTGTTATTTTCTATAAGGAGGAACACTAGTTGTAATTACCCGTGGTTCTATGATTCCTATTGAGGATCTCTGTATCTAAGCAAGTGAGAAATAATGGTCTATGCTTTTTTTTTTTCTATACTGCCTTGTCTATTTTCAATATCAAAGTAGTATTAGCTTCAAACATAACTCAGTAGGTGTTCCCTCCACTTTCCTAGAAGAAACTGTGTAAAACTGGCATCAATATTTCAAATGTTTGGTAGAATTCTCCAGTGAAACACCCAGAACTGGAGATGTCGTTTTCAGAACCTTTTAAATTACAAGTCTAATTTCTTTCATGCATAAAGAGATATTCAGATTATTCCACCTTGGCTGAGTTCTGACAGTGTGTGGTTTTCTAAGAAATGATTTTTTTCTTCTAAATTATCCATTTATAGGTATAAAGTTGTTTAAAGTATTCTCTTGCTGTGTTTTTAATATGTGCAGGATCTGTGCTGATATCTTATTTTTCACTCCCAATACAGGCAATTTGTGTTTTATCTTTCTAAATTTGTTTTCACAGTCTTGCCAGAGGTTTACCAATAATGATCCTTTCAAGAAATCAGTTTTTTGTTTAATTTTCTTTCCTTTTTTTATAAACTATTTAGGTATATTTGATAAATAAGGTTTGCATATATTTAAGGTTTGTATATATTTAAAGTGTACAACGTGATGATTTAATGTGCATATACATTCCCTGTATGCTGGTCCTGGAAACTACAATTGTTACATAATCACCACATTCAAGAAAATTAACATATCCATCTTTTCAACAGTTAGCACAATTTTCTTTTTCTATGGTGAGAACACTTAAGAGCCACCCTCTTAGCAATTTTCAATTATGTAATAAAGTATTGTTAACTACAGTCACATTGCACTACATTAGATCTCCAGAACTTACTCATCTCGTATAACTGAAACTTTATATCTGTTAACTAACATTATCAAATTTCCCACTTTCCCCAAGCCCTGGAAACCACCATTCTACTCTCTGCTTCTATGATTCTGACTATTTTAGATTTTAATTGAAATGAGATCATGCCATGTTTGTGTTTTTGCATCTGGCTTATTTCAATTATCGTAACATCCTTCAGGTTCATCTATGATATAACAAATGACAGGATTTCCTTCATATATGTATAGAGTGATGTATATATTTTAAAACTTTCTTCACTTATCTGATGGTGAAGGCTTAAATTGTTTCTATATCGTGGCTATTATGAATAATAGTGAAATGACCTTGGCAGTATAGCTCTCTCTCCAGTTTATAATTTGATTTCCTTTGGGTATATACTTAAATATTTCTGATCATATGGTAGTTATATTTTTACTGAGAAATCTCCGTACTTTTTCTCTAACAGCTGTACCAGTTTACAATGGTAATTTACATTACAACAAACAGTAAATAGGGTTTCTTTATTCCCACATCTTCCTCATCACTTGTTTTGTCTTTCTGATAATAGCCATTCTAAATGGCCAGAGATAATACCTCACTGTGGCTTTGATTTGCATTTTGTGAAGCTGGGGATCTTTTCATGTATCTGCTAGCCATTTGTAAGTCTTTGAGAAAAATATCTGCTGAAGTCCTTTGCTCATTTGTAACAATTATTTGGATTTGTTTGTGGTGGTTTTTTTTGTTTGTTTTGTTTTTGCTGTTGAGCTTTATGAGTTCCTTATATATTTTGGACATTAACCACTTATATGGATTGCAACTATTCTCCAATTCCACAGGTTACCTTTTCATTTTGTCAACTGCTTCCTTTGCTGTGTACAAGTTTTATACTTTGATATAATCTGTCTATTTTGCTTCTGTTGCCTGTGTTTTTGGTGTCATATCCAAAAAACTCCTGCCTAGACCAATTTCAAGGTGCTCACCATGCTGGGAAATCCATGGACACAGGATCCTGGCAAGCTACAGTTCATGGGGTCTCAAGAGTCAGACACAACTGAGTGACTAACACTTTTACAGAGAAGAATCCAACTCCATTTTTCTGCATGTGTATACCCATTTTTTCAACACCATTTACTGATGAGATAATCCTTTTCCAATTCTGTTTTGGCACCACTGTCAAAGACTGGTTTACCAAAAGAGTGTAAATTTTTATCTTGACTCTCCGTTCTGTGCCACTGGCCTATCCATCTTTTCCTGTGCCAGTAGCATACTGTCTTGATTAAGGTAGATTTGCAATATATTTTGTAATTTTTCCGACTTTGCTATTATTTCTCAAGACTGCTTTGGCTATTCAGGGTAAGAGCTGTTGGATCCTTGGTGGTAAAGGCTTCTGACGTCCTCTTATTCATTTTCTTCCCAAACGGGGGAAGTATTGGCCACAGCAATCTTTCTTGGCCTGAGTGTGGCATGTAGGCCTCTTTATTTCATCAGTAGGATCTGGGGCGCTTGTGCCAGTAATGGCATACCTGACTGGGGCATGGAACGCACAGGGAGCAGCCAGGAGCTCAGATCCTGTAGAACCATAGTTCCTCAGGCAGAAACACAAGCACACACGCTGACAGTGGCGTCAGTGTCCAAGGTGGGGGCACGTACGGAGCTGAAGTCCAGGGCTTGGGGGCACAGAAGGAGCACAGTGCCTGGGACTGAGGAACAGAAACACCTGCTGCAGTGGTAGTGCTGGTGTCCAAGGCGTGGGCACGTGTAGAGCGACTGTGGGGTCAGGGTCCGGTGGGGCTGACTGGTCCTCCTCCTGGGAGAGGGGAGGGACAGCAATGGCTCATTTGTTTGTGTGGCAGGGGATCACAGCAACAGGGGACTCTGGAAGCTCTGGCAGCTGAGTTCAGGGTTAAGAAAGACTGCATAGGTCCTGCATGGTGAGAGCCACCAGGGTCTACAGGGATGACGGGGATCGCCAGGGCCCTCCTGTTTTCTTTGCGGGAGAAGGTCAGACCAAGGGGTGGAGGTGATGCAGGCAAAATGCTATCTATGCTTTTCTATGCAGGATTCTCAGTTTCTGCCCCTGCAGCTCCCCTGCTGTAAGCCATCATACTTTCATCAATTTGCAGTTGCTTATTCACTGTTCTCGTTGTTTCTGTGGAGGGGCTGAGAACTGGAACTGCCCAGTCTGCCATTTGCTGATGTCACACTACTGTTTTCTTATTTTGAATTTCCTGGTTTCTCTTTTTATCTTTATTATTGCTTTGGACTTATTTTCTCTCTCTCTCTTTTTTTTTTTTGTAATTTCTTGTGTTAGGGATTTCGATTATTGATTTGAAAACTTTCTTCATTTCTAATGTAATCATTTAGGGCTACAGATTTCCCTATCAGCACTGGTTTAGCTACCTCTGACATATTTTGATATGTTTTATTTTCACTTATACTCAATTTGGGAGAAGGCAATGGCAACCCACTCCAGTACTCTTGCCTGGAAAATCCCATGGATAGAGGAACCTGGTAGGCTGCAGTCCATGGGGTCGCTAATAGTAGGACATGACTGAGCAACTTCACTTTCACTTTTCACTTTCATACATTGGAGAAGGCAATGACACCCCACTCCAGTACTCTCTCCTGGAGATTCCCAGGGACGGGGGAGCCTGGTGGGCTGCCGCCTATGGGATCGCACAGAGTCAGACACGACTGAAGTGACTTCGCCACAGCAGCAGGATACTCAATTTGAAGTATTTTTAAAAATTTCCTGAGATTTCCTCTTTGATCTATAAATGACTTTTCTTTTTGTTATATTTGTTATGGATTTCCACTTTCAATCTATTGTCAGAGACCATACTCTCTATGTGGAGAAGGAAATGGCAACCCACTCCAGTATTCTTGCCTAGAGAATCCCCATGGACAGAGTAGCGTGGGGGGATACAGTCCATAGGGTTGGACAGAGTTGGACACGACTGAAGCAATTTAGCACATACTGTCTATGACTTCAATTGTTTTAAATTTATTGAGGTTCGTCTTATGGCCAAGAATATAGTCTAACTTGGCTAATGTCCCACTTGTATTCTGCTGTTGTTGAGAAGCATGTTCTATGTGTGCCAGATAGATTCTACTGGTTGACTGTATTGTTCAGATCTTTAAATACCTGTTGATTTTCTGGATACTAGTTCTATGTGTTGCTGAGAAGGGAGTCCTGGGTCCATTTACATTTTAACATAATTTCTAGAGTGGCCACATCCAACATACTTTGATCTTTTGTCCAGTGAATATTTATTAATAAATTTTAAACAGGTATACTGAACTTTACAGTAGCAGTCACTGATTGGCTGACTTTCAGAAACCGGGGATAATAGCTGATTTGTTACCTTTCAGATGTGCAGGTATTGGACTGTGCTCTTACTGAGTGGCTGATTTGCAGAGGCATGGCCACTGGAGTGAGGCTGTCACTGATTGGCTGACTTTCACAGCATGTGCACCAATCCAGTGTTATTTCTAATTAATGATGGTTACTTATTCATGACTTGGGACTTCGGGCAAAAAACAGTCTATTCCTTTATTGAACATAAAAACAAAATACTTTTAATTCTCATTTCCCTTCAGAATAACCTACAGGAGAGACCATAAAGGAGTATACAGATCTATACTTCTGCAGGTATGATTTTCAACTGGCATTGCCAAATAAAAGATTTAAGTGTCAGTTATTGTGTTGGAAAAATAAAAAAGCTTTAACTGCTGAATTTTGATATTGTATTAGAAATGCTAAATACATGATATTTAGTGCATCCTAATAAAGTCAATACAGGACACACAATAGAATCATTAAATATGGGATACATGGCTATTCTAATTGTGAGAGAATGTGTGTTTCCTGATAGAGACTTTGGATTTCAGGCAGCAAGTACCATGGACATTTTTAAAGTAGGACAAAAGACATGACTAGATTAATGTGCAGACAGGTCAGGAGGGAAGGAGGTGTGGTCTAGAAAGTAATGACTACTGCCGGCCTGTTAAGTCACTTCAGTCGTGTCCGACTCACTGCGACGGCATAGCCCACCAGGCTCCCCCGTCCCTGGGATTCTCCAGGCAAGAACACTGGAGTGGCTTGTCATTTCCATCTCCAATGCATGAAAGTGAAAAGTGAAAGTGACATGCTCAGTCATGTCCGACTCTTAGTGACCCCATGGACTGCAGCCCACCAGGCTCCTTCATCCATGGGATTTTCCAGGCAAGAGTACTGGAGTCGGGTGCCATTGCCTTCCCCAGAAAGTAATGACTACAGGAAGGCAATTAGTTTAAATATAACAGATCAAGTAGAAATATTAAAAATGAGATCCCTCAATTATTATAAGAGTACTTCTTAAAACAAAGGTCAGGGTAGGATAGAGAAAGGAATTGTAAAGTAAAACAGAGCTTGGTCTCTGGCTAGTTTTGGTCTCAAGTGTTTCAGACTGGTATAGTGCTCAATTCCTACTTAATGGCAAGGCTAATTCCTCTATACTATTTATAGGAAAAAAACCTAAGCTTCTGGAATTATTCTTGGTTTTAGGGATTCAGGAACAAGGTGGCTTGGCTTCTCAATAGTTTTGCTTCTGCAGGTTTTTCCATTTCTTGAGATCTCAAGAGCTATTACCAAAACATTGAAAGCTTTCACTTCATCTCTGCATAATTCTAAACTTTAGCTGAGAACGGTCACCAAGTTTATACAAACTTGCTTTTCTCTTCACAAGCATTCAAGGTTTGAATACCTATAGAGGACTGCAACACAATATTTAAATCCATTCTCCCTTTTGAAAGCATTCTTACTCTACAAAGTATCTCCAGCAACCACACCAACAACCTCCAAACACCAAGAAAATATAGAGCTTTCCTTCCTATAATTATCACTGTGAAGAAAACAGTCAAAACAATGCACCACCCTATGGAAATAAGGCTGCCACTTATATCTGCTTTTGAGAACTACTTGAAGCTGCTGTATAATGCTAAAGTTCCAAAACTTAGGCCACGTGATGCAAAGAGCTGACTCATTAGAAAAGACCTTGATGCTGGGAAAGATTGAGGGCAGGAGGAGAAGGGGGCAACAGAGGATCAGATGGCTGAATGGCATCACTGACTCAATGGACATGAGTTTGAGCAAACTCCAGGAGATAGTAAAGGACAGGGAAGCCTGGCATGCTGTGGTCCATGCGGACACAAAGACTCAGACATGACTGAGCAACTGAACAACAACAAATTTACACACACATAAAGTTATATGTTTAAGAAAAGTGAGGTACAGTATGATGAGATATTAGCAAAAACTGCTCACATAGTAGCTTTTGGCTTTACTACCATTGTAGAGCTGATGATTGGAGAAAGAAATGGCAACCCACTCCAGTACTCTTGCCTGGAAAATTCCATGGATGGAGGAGCCTGATAGGATATAGTCCATGGAGTCACAAAGAGTCAGACACAACTGAGGGACATCACTTTCTTTATTTCTGTAGTTCCTTTTGGGAAGGAAATGGCAACCCACTCCAGTGTTCTTGTCTGGAGAATCCCATTGACAGAGGGGCCTGGTGGGCTGCACTTTATGGGGCTGCAAACGGTCGGACACAACTAAGCAACTAACATACACATACACAGAGTTGATGATAAACAGATGGATTGTGGGGCAATAACCTAATTTTTTGCTTCACTGTTCACAGGAAAATCAAGGACAGAAGTTCATGCACACTGACAAAATGGCCTCACACGTGGCAAACAACATGTTCCTGTATTATTAATATTTGAGGAATCAATCACCGGATTTTAAAACCATCATATAAGCACAGTATTAAGACATTTTTAACAAATCAAATTGCCAGCATCAGTTGGATCATAGATAAAGCAAGAGAGTTCCAGAAAACCATCTACTTCTGCTTTATTGACTACTCCAAAGCCCAAATTTGACTGTGTGGATCACAATAAACTGTGGAACATTCTGAAAGAGATGGGAATACCAGACCATCTTACCTGCCTCCTGAGAAATCTGTGCAGCTCAGAAAGCAACAGTATGACCAGACATGGAACAACAGACTGGTTCCAAATTGTGAAAAGAGTGAGAGTCAATTCCTAGGCAGACTGAGATGAAGTTCAGGGTCCCGAAGGAGGAGAAAGGGGTTGGGGCTCTTGAAGTGGAGACTGCGGGTCTGGAATTCTCAAGGAGGAGAAAGGGACAAACTTTCTTTTCCTGTACATTTCTTAGTCTTAGTCAATTACACAACTCTGTTTAAACTCTGTACTAGGGATTATACAACAACAGTGTATTGCCAAAGGACACTTTTTCCTTCTTGAAAACTTTCGTGGTGATCAGCCCAGCTGCTCCTTGAGCTGCTGACAAGCAAGACGGGGAAGTCCCTCGGCAGGCTGGCCAGCCACCATCACGGCGGCCAGGCACACCTGGCCCTCCAAGCCCAGCTCTCAACACTGGGGGATTCGTGCAGGATTTTTAAAGGCTGGATCTGAAAGCAACCAGAGAGTGAGATTCAAAAAAATGTCCAGTTTAAATTGTTTAATTGTTAAATTGTTTAAATTGTTGTCACAGTTATAAAGAAGAAAATAATGCCATTTGCACCAAACTGGATGGATCTGGAGGTGATCATACTAAGTGAAATTCAAGTCACACACAGAAAGACAAATATCATATGATCCCTTATTCATAGAACCTAAAAAAAAATGATACAAATGAATTCATTTACAAAGCAGAAACAGACTCAAAGATTTAGAGAACAAACTTACAGTTATCAGTGGAGAGGAAGGGGTGAAGCAGGACAGATTAGGAGTTAGGGATTGATATGCATACAGCTAGGAAAAAACTTTCCTGAAAAATAAAAAAGTAAAAAATAATACAAATGAATCCCTATACAAAACAGATACACAGACAGAAAATGAATTTACCAAACAGAGAGAAAGGGAGGGGCAAATGAGGGGTAGGGAATTAACCAATACAAATTACCATATGTAAAATAGATAGGTAACAAGGATTTACTGTAGAGCACATGGAACTATATTCAGTGTCTTGTAATAACCTAGTGGAATTTAACCTGATATAGATAGATAAATAGATAGATAGGGCTCCCCTGATAGCTCAGCTAGACCTGGGTTCGATCCCTGGCTTGGGAAGATTCGCTGGAGAAGCGAACGGCTACCCACTCCAGTATTCTGGCCTGGAGAATTCCAGGGACTGTACAGTCCATGGAGTCACAAAGAGTCAGACACGACTGAGCAACTTTCACTTATATATATATAAATAATTGGATCACTTCACTGCACGCCTGAAACAAACACAATATTGAAATTAACCATCAAAATGTTTTAAATATATATATAATAAAATAGATAACCAAAACGTACAGCACAGGGAACTCTGCTCAATACTCTGCACTAACCTAGCTGCGGAAAGAATTTGAGAAAGAATAGCTGTGTGGATACGCATAGATGAATCATTCTGCTGTCCACCTAAAACTAACACAGCATTGTTAATCAGCTGTAGTCCAATATAAAATAAAAATAAATAAGTCAATAAATTGTCGACATGGCGATGAAAGCCAAAACGAGCGCTCAGGGCCTGGAGAGGAATCCCCCAAGACGTCCGCGGCGCCGGAACGGATAATGAAAGGCGGAAATTCGGGGCAGCTGCTTCTGGAAACCTGTCCCAGGGCTGCTCCCTCCAGCTGAGCGGGTGATGCCTACGCCAGGCTGGAGCACGCCGTCCGCATCCACTGAGGTCGCTGGAGCGGGACTCCGCAGACCTCCCCACCTCCGTGGACTCCGCAGGCCTCCGACACTGTGTTAAGGTCAGGTCCAGGGCTGTGACCTCATCCCGTCAGCACAGAAACCTATAACCTCCGTCTGGGTGAGGCAGACGGCGAGGTGGGTGGCGACCCTGGAGACGGGAAGCCCACGTCCAGCGGGAGACGGTGCCCCTCCTCCAAGCCTGCAGGCTCTTCTGTCCCGCTCCAAAGTCAGCTGGCTAGCAGGTGGATTGTGTGTCCCAGCTGCGGCAGGTAACACGCTCACCCTAAAAAAGTCATCTGTTCCTTATCTGAAATTCAGATTCGGCCATGCACTCCAAAGATTTTTATAAATCTTTATCTGTAAGTCATCCTCCTTCCCTATTTCGTTTTAGGTTCACAGCAAAAATGAGCAGAAAGTACAGTTTTCCTATCCTGTAGAAACCTCTGTCCCCATAAAAACCACACAAAGCCCTCCACTATCAACAGCCCCCAACCAGGAGGCACAGAGCGCTGGAGAATGGAGGCTTTCAAAATGTGGTGCCAGAGAAGACTCTTGAGAGTCCCTGGGACAGCAAAGAGACCAACCAGTCCATCCTAAAGGAAATCAACCCTGAATATTTACTGGAAGGACTGATGCTGAAGCTGAAAGTCCAATCCTTTGGCCACCTGATGAGAAGAGCTGACTCACTGGAAAAGACCCTGATGCTGGGAAAGACGGAAAGGCAAAAGGAGAAAGAAGTGGCAGAGGATAAGATGGTTAGATAGCATCACAGACTCAGTGGATATGAATCTGAACAAACTCCGGGAGATAATGGAGGACAGAGGGCCTGGCAGGCTGCAGTTCCCGGGTCACAAAGGGCTGGGCATGACTTAGCGACCGAATACCAGCCACAGGGGCTGCACGTCCAGGGACACGGCGTCATCACCAATGCCCCCAGTGCTCCCGGGCCCACCCGGTGTGGCCCGTCCCGGGGTTTTGGACAGATGTGTAGTGACACGCACCCACCTGGGTTAGGCTGGACCCTCAGTTCAGTGACCAGTGTGCTTATGAGAGGAGAAGGTGATGTGAGGGCAGGCAGAGACGGGAGGGAGGCAGCCACAGGCCGAGGAACGCTGGCCCTCAGCAGCATCTGGGGGAGCCTGGAAGGGACCCCTCAGAGCCCCCGGAAGGAGGCGGCCCTGTCCACACCGTGACCTCATGCTTCTGGCCTCCAGGCCACGAGGGAATGCAGGCCTGTCCTTTCAAGCCTCTCACTTTGTGGTCACGTGCCACAGCAGCTATGGCACCCCCAAACAGAAAATGTACACGTGAAGCGTGGGTGCACGGGGCCCCTCCGGATGAGCCAGCCAGGGTGCGACAAACCCAAAACCGTTTTTGGAGGGCAGACTAAGGAATATGAGGTCTGAGCTGTCCATCACAGCCGGGAAACCAGAAAACAGGGAGGGTGAAGTGTCCACACGGCGCAGACAAAAATGTGAAAAATGTTGTATTTCCCGTTTCTGCCTGTTTTGCCACCCAGACGGTGATCAATGAAGACTTTTCTTTTTCCACCGAAAAAGAACATGTTGATAAGTTCAAGTTTCTAGGGGCCAGAGAAGGACAGAACAACACCACCTCAAGCTCTTTCTGGTCAGCCACGTTAGTGGGCCCGGCTCTGCAAACGATATCAGAGAAACCCCCGAGACTGCGGACGTCTGCTCACCCCGGCGGCAGGGAGGGGGCCGGGCCGTTCTGATGATCCTGGGGCGGGGAGAGGGGCAGGCACAGCTCCCTGCTGGAAAATGAAGGACAGAGGCCCACAGTGCAAGTCCAGCGCAGGCAGGACTGTGAGCGACGGTGTGGAGTTTATCTGCACCAGTGGTTTTCCCAGAAACTGCTTTTTCTTAAGGAACATGAAGAACGTTTCTAAGGATGTGGTAGGTCTGTGCTCAGCCTTTCAGAATGCCTCCTTTGCCAAGATGATGACCTCAGCCCACCTCTGGCAGTGACCGCTGATGGTGGCAACTGGGAAGTTTCCAGGGTGACCTCCACAGAGGAGGGCAGCATTGGTCTGGAGGCTGTGTGTTAGATGCCAAGAGATGCCAGGATAAAAGGCCCACCCCAAAGAGCACCCCCCCAAAGAGCTCTCCTCTCCCCGTGGATCCTGAAACCCGGCTCTCCAGGGAGCACGGCCAGATAAATCACTTCCTCCGTAGCTCTCCCTAAACATGCACTTGTGACTCTGTTGTGACACACGGCACGCTGTGAGGGGTCCAGCCCCGTGCACTCACTGGAGGGACTGCTGCTGAAGCTGAAGCTGCAATCCTTTGGCCACTGATGAGAAGAGTCTACTCTTTGGAAAAGGCCGTGATGCTGGGAAAGAAGGAAAGAAAAAGGAGAAGAGGGTGGCAGAGGATGAGATGGCTGTATGGCATCACTGATTCAATGGACAGGAGTCAGATTAAACCCCGGGATACAGTGAAAGACAGGGAATACTGGTGTGCTGCAGTCCATGGGGAGAAGGCACTGGCACCCCACTCCAGTAATCTCGTCTGGAAAATCCCATAGACGGAGGAGCCTGGTGGGCTGCAGTCCATGGGGTCACTAAGAGTTGGACACAGCTGAGCAACTTCACTTTCACTTTTCACTTTCATGCACTGGAGAAGGAAATGGCAGCCCACTCCAGTGTTCTTGCCTGGAGAATCCCAGGGACGGGGGAGCCTGGTGGGCTGCCGTCTATGGGGTTGCACAGAGTCGGACACGACTGAAGTGACTCAGCAGCAGCAGCAGCAGTCCTTGGAGTCGCAGAGTCAGACACAGCCTAGCGACTGACGGAGAGCAGAGGGCCAGTCAGGGGACAGAAACCGAGCAGTCGTTTTAGCAGAACTTGCTCAAGAGGTAAGTGGTGGGATGCTGCCTGGGGGTCGGGTTCTTTAGATCCGGTTGATGGGGGCCCCGTGAGGACTCTGAGGCTGCTCCAACAGGGGAAGGTGGAAACGGGGTACAGCTGCCCCTAGAAGCTCAGACTCCGACCTCCGAGGAGGAAACACTGGCTGGCCCAGTGGGTGTCATGGAGAAGAGTGCACCGTCACTGGATTGCCAAAGCCCGGAAGTCCGCAGACCGAACCGACTGTGTCATGGGAAGGACCTGCCGTAGACAGAGGGCAAAAGCGTTGCTGGGAGATGCACCCAGAGGCAGGAGGCACCTGCACTCCTGCAGCCTCCCTCGGGCGCCCCCAGGGGCGATGGCGTGGTTGGCGGAGCCCCAGCCCTGGATTCACGAAGCGCTGGGAGCCCTCTGGCTTATCACTGGCTTGGTCCTCCCCTTCTCTATTCACACTCTACACACATCCGTAACATCCCTACCGAAAGAAAAAAGCAAACTGTGTTTCTGCTCACAAAGCTTCCTGCAACTGATATCCTTCATGCACATAAAGATTTTCTCATTCTCTCCCCCTAATGAGGAACTGCCCCAGGCCGCCCGTCACTGAGTCCTGGGAGGGGGTCGCACCACCCCTCTGGGCTCCGCCAGGTATTTCTCAAGCTCAGCCCTGGTTGCTGCTAGTTCCCTACAGCCGCTGGAACTCACGGGCACAGAGTCAGGTGGCTTCGAGCCACACAGATTTATGTCCTGCAGTTCTGGAACTCGGAAGTCTGGCGAGGGTCTCACTGGGCTCCGAGCAGCAGGGCTGTGTTCCTTCTGGGGACGCCAGGGGAGAATTTATTTCCTCATCTCTTCCAGCTTCTAGAGGCAGCCGGCCCCATTTCTTGGCTAATGGGGCCCTCCTCCACCTTTAAAACCAGAAATGTCGCATCTTTCTCTCTTCAGAACCCCAGAGTTCTGTCCAGAGCTTGACGCAGCCAGATGTTCAGTAAATGCAAGGCAGCGGGCCCCTGTGCATGCAGCCCTGCCCGGGTGTTCCCAGGAGGCCGGCCACGAGAATCCCGAGAACCAGCGCTGTGTCTGCACCGGAGAGGGCCGGCCCACTGGAATCAAGCAGGACAAGGTCTATGTTCCTGAAGCCAGCATATCGAAGACTAAGGCACGTTTTTCTGTTGGTGTGAAAAAGCTGGCTTAAAGCTCAACATTCAGAAAACGAAGATCATGGCATCCGGTCCCATCACTTCATGGGAAATAGATGGGGAAACAGTGGAAACAGTGTCAGACTTTATTTTTGGGGGCTCCAAAAATCCCTGCAGATGGTGACTGCAGCCATGAAATTAAAAGACACTTACTCCTTGGAAGAAAAATTATGACCAACCTAGATAGTATATTCAAAAGCATAGACCTTGTTTTTCGGGGCTCCAAAATCACTGCAGATGGTGACCGCAGCCATGAAATTAGAAGACGCTTACTCCTTGGAAGAAAAGTTATGACCAACCTAGATAGTATATTCAAAAGCAGAGACATTACTTTGCCGATGAAGGTCTGTCTAGTCAAGGCTATGGTTTTTCCTGTGGTCATGTATGGATGTGAGAGTTGGACTGTGAAGAAGGCTGAGCACTGAAGAATTGATGCTGTTGAACTGTGGTGCTGGGGAAGACTCTTGAGAGTCCCTTGGACTACAAGGAGATCCAACCAGTCCATTCTGAAGGAGATCAGCCCTGGGATTTCTTTAGAAGGAATGATGCTGAAGCTGAAGCTCAAGTACTTTGGCCACCTCAGGCGAAGAGTTGACTCATTGGAAAAGACTCTGATGCTGGGAGGGATTGGGGGCAGGAGGAGAAGGGGACGACCAAGGATGAGATGGGTGGATGGCATCACTGACTTGATAAACATGAGTCTGAGTGAACTCCGGGAGTTGGTGATGGACAGTGAGGCCTGGCATGCTGCAAGTCATGGGGTCGTAAGGAGTTGGACACTACTGAGCGACTGAACCGAGCTGAACTCAACTCCATTGCTAACACTAGCAAGGAGGTAATCTTTCTACCCCCTTCTGATGTCTATCTCAGAAGCTTTCTCTGTCTCTTTCATACTTTAATAAAACTTTATTAAAAGCTCTGAGCAATCAAGCCTCATCCCTGGCCCCAGATTGAATTCTTCTCTTCTGGAGGCCAAGAATTCTGGCATGTTTTCATGGTTCAGCAACAACCTTCCAGGAGTACATCAAGGCTGTATACTGTCACCCTACTTATTTAACTTCTATGCAGGAGTACATCATGCTAAATGCCAGGCTGGATAAATCACAAGCTGAATCAAGATTGCCAGGAGAAATATCATTAACCTCAGATATGCAGACAACATCACCCTTAGGGCAGAAAACCAAGACCTAAAGAGCCTCTTCATGAAAGTGAAAAAGGAGAACCAAAAGTTAGCTTAAAACTCAACATTCAGAAAACTTAAGATCAAGGCAACCAGCCCCATCATCCCATGGCAAACAGATGGGGAAACAATGAAAACAGTGACAGACTTTATTTTCTTGAGCTCCAAAATCACTGCAGATGGTGACTGCATACTGCTTATTGCAGGAAGCATTAAAAGATGCTTACTCTTTCAAAGAAAAGCTATGACAAACCTAGACAGTTTATTAAAAAGCAGAGACATTACTTTGCCAACAAAAGTCTGTCTAGTCAAAGCTATGGTTTTTCCAGTGGTCATGTATGGATGTGAGAGTTGGACTGTGAAGAAGGCTGAGCACTGAAGAATTGATGCTGTTGAACTGTGGTGCTGGGGAAGACTCTTGAGAGTCCCTTGGACTACAAGGAGATCCAACCAGTCCATTCTGAAGGAGATCAGCCCTGGGATTTCTTTAGAAGGAATGATGCTGAAGCTGAAGCTCAAGTACTTTGGCCACCTCAGGCGAAGAGTTGACTCATTGGAAAAGACTCTGATGCTGGGAGGGATTGGGGGCAGGAGGAGAAGGGGACGACCAAGGATGAGATGGGTGGATGGCATCACTGACTTGATAAACATGAGTCTGAGTGAACTCCGGGAGTTGGTGATGGACAGTGAGGCCTGGCATGCTGCAAGTCATGGGGTCGTAAGGAGTTGGACACTACTGAGCGACTGAACCGAGCTGAACTCAACTCCATTGCTAACACTAGCAAGGAGGTAATCTTTCTACCCCCTTCTGATGTCTATCTCAGAAGCTTTCTCTGTCTCTTTCATACTTTAATAAAACTTTATTAAAAGCTCTGAGCAATCAAGCCTCATCCCTGGCCCCAGATTGAATTCTTCTCTTCTGGAGGCCAAGAATTCTGGCATGTTTTCATGGTTCAGCAACAACCTTCCAGGAGTACATCAAGGCTGTATACTG
Organism: Madoqua kirkii; assembly: GCA_006408675.1. Lineage (NCBI taxonomy): Eukaryota > Metazoa > Chordata > Mammalia > Artiodactyla > Bovidae > Madoqua > Madoqua kirkii. Next base: position 21,485 of record SJYC01034179.1, on the reverse strand, counting down.
TCACCCTACTTATTTAACTTCTATGCAGGAGTACATCATGCTAAATGCCAGGCTGGATAAATCACAAGCTGAATCAAGATTGCCAGGAGAAATATCATTAACCTCAGATATGCAGACAACATCACCCTTAGGGCAGAAAACCAAGACCTAAAGAGCCTCTTCATGAAAGTGAAAAAGGAGAACCAAAAGTTAGCTTAAAACTCAACATTCAGAAAACTTAAGATCAAGGCAACCAGCCCCATCATCCCATGGCAAACAGATGGGGAAACAATGAAAACAGTGACAGACTTTATTTTCTTGAGCTCCAAAATCACTGCAGATGGTGACTGCATACTGCTTATTGCAGGAAGCATTAAAAGATGCTTACTCTTTCAAAGAAAAGCTATGACAAACCTAGACAGTTTATTAAAAAGCAGAGACATTACTTTGCCAACAAAAGTCTGTCTAGTCAAAGCTATGGTTTTTCCAGTAGTCATGTATGGATGTGAGAGTTGGACTACAAAGAAAGTTGAGCATCAAAAAATTGATGCTTTTCAACTATGGTGTTGGAGAGGACTCTTGAGAGTCCCTTGGACTGCAAGGAGATCCAACCAGTCAATTCTAAAGGAAATCAATACTGAATATTCATTGGAAGGACTAATGCTGAAGCTGAAACTCCAATACTTTGGTCACCTGATGTGATCAATTGACTCCTAAGAAAAGACCCTGATGCTGGGAAAGATTGAAGGCAGGAGGAGAAGGGGATGACAGAAAATAAAGATGCTTGGATGGCATCACCAACTCGAGTTGGTGATGAGTTTGAGCAAGTTCCAGAGGTTGGTGATAGACAAGGAAGCCTGGCATGCTGCAATCCATGGGGTCACTAAGAGCCAGACAGAACTGGGTGATTGAACTGAAATGTATTTTTCTAAATGTATGCTTTTCTTTTTTCAATCTAGTTCAGTGTTGCCACTTTAAATTATTTTTTAAATCTTTTGGATACTTTCTTACTAAACTTGTAAAATATCAGCTGGAGATTCAGGCGTTCTTTTAGTGTTATTTAAACATATGCAGCAAAAATAACAGCAAGTAGTTAGTGAATGTTAAACTTAAAAATGAGAAAGGTGACAAGGAGACAGAACATGAAGTTGCAGTAGTAATTGAGCTTTCCAACCAAGATAAATTAGTTAAGCAAAATCAGGGAACTCAAGCCATGGACCGAAATCCTGGAAGATGAGTGGCATACCAATACTCAATACTCCTGCAAATCTATTTGGAAGTGATGAAAGTGTATCTCAGAAACAGATGAAGAGTAGAGGTTTTACTCTTCTGAGAAACTTAAGAGAATAGCTTAATTTGTAAAAGAGAATGAGAAAATCAGGTTATTCCTATAATTATCTCTAATACTAAGCATATAACATAGTACATATATAAATAAACAAGCTCAGAGTTTCTTCAATATTTATATTCATAGTCCTAAGAATATTTGTGAACAGAACATTTAAACTAAGGAGTATGAAGTACTTCAACAACAGAAACTGTAATTTTACAAACAAGTACATTAAGAAGGTAAAACAATTAATTAACATTATATGGAAAAATTTTTAAATTTTAGATTGTTTGGCTTCATTCTGTAGTTAATGCTTTCAATGAATTACCTTCACCCTGAAAGATTATTCATACAGGTTCTAAAGTGAACTTTTGTGACATCAACTGGGGAAATGATCCATAAAGTTACTTCTAAACTCTAAGCTCCCTCACAAAGAGAGCAGCGCTCATGTCAAGCTGTCAAGAAACACTGATGAATTTAACAGGCATCAAGTCTCTTAAGAAGTTGGTGTCTCAGGACATATTTTTACAATTAAGGTTCAAGGAAAGCGCTGGAACAAAAAAAGTGAGACATTAGAACATTTCATCAAATGTTACATGATAATTGGTGACAGGATGTCACAGAGACCTTCACAGAACCTAACCAAGTCTGTAAGATCATTTTTGATTAGGTAAATTGTTTTTCCCAATGTGAAAGCAAATTTAATCTGCTGAAAGACAACATAAATATGATTCTTTTCAAATATAATATAGTATTAGACTTCCCTGGTGGCCCAATGGTTCAGAATCTGTCTGCCAACACAGAGGACATGAGTTTGGTTCCTGCTCCAGGAGAATCCCACATGCCCCAGGGGCAACTAAGGCCGTGTACCACAAATATTGAGCAGTCTAGAGTCTGCTCTAGAGGCTGGTAGCTGCAACTAGTGAGCCCACATGTTACAACTACTGAAATCCATGCATCCCAGAGCCTATGCTGTATAACAAGTGAAGCCACTGCAATGAGAAGTCTGAGCACTGCAACTAGAGAGTAGCCCCCGCTTGCTGCAACTAGGGAAAGCCCACAGGCAGTGATGAACATCCAACACAGCCAAAAATAAACAAAAATATCCATGACTTTCATTATCCCCTACATATAACTTCTTTAATAAAAAGAAACAAATACAATATGCAATAAATTGATGGATCAGAGGTCAGCTTAAATACTATGACCGCATATTCCAACTTTGCAGAGAATATTCCCCGTCTCTAAAACTGCATAGTTTACCTGCAATTTTGTTCTTTTAAAGTTAATCAAGCTCTATAGTATAACAAATGGTTACTTCCAAAGATGTAATGTGTATATTTATACACACACACACGCTGGAATATTAGTTATAAAAACAAATGAAATAATGCCATTTGCAGCAACATGGATGAACCTAGTGATTATCATATTAAGTAACTCAGAGCAGACAGAGAAAGATTTACAAGCAGAATCTAACAAAATTATAAAAGTGAACTTATTAACAAAACAGAAGATGAAACACAAACATATAAAACAAACTTATGGTTATGAAAGGGGTTTGCAGGAGTTGGAGGGAGAGAAAAATTACGAGTTTGGAATGAATATAAACACATGACTATAAACACGATAGGCAAACAACGGGGACCCAATGTATAGCACAAGGAACTGTACTCAGTATCTTGTAATGATTTATAAAGGGAAAAAAATCTAAAGAGAATATATATATATGTATAACTGACTCATTTTGTTGTATTCTTGAAACTTATACAACATTACAAATAACTATATGTCAAAATAAATAAATAAATCAGAAGGGAGAAAAAAAAGAAACGTTTACTTTTTTCACCACCTCTACCACCATAACAATAATGGATACTGGCATCTCCCGAGTGTCTGCTATGTGGCAGACACTGTGCCGGACTGACTATTTACAATCAATTTAGGAGGAAGCTGCTTATTTTACTCTCACCTTTTCCCACAAAGAAGCACCACTGCTAGCACATGAGAGCAAGGATCTGAATCCAAGTCTGTTTCCCTTTAAATCACAATGTTAAAACTCAATTTTCAAAAATGATTTAATGAACATCTATTGGCTTTTTCACTTAACTGCTTTATCTTAACCCAACAGAGGCAATTTAAGAAAAAAATAATCAGACAAATCAGCTCAACAGTCCTTTTCCTCAATTTCTGCAAAACAATTCTAGTGACTCTAAATACTCCACCTCAACTTTACCGAAAGAGGCATCTTTAAAAGAATCAACTATACAAAAGGACTCAGAGAAAAGTTCTATTCCCTGTATTATGGATGGCACATTATAGGAAATCAGAGATCTGATGAATTCAGATAACTGAGTAACATCCAAATTATACCACCAGCAAATATCTAAACTTTGTTTATTTGTTTATTCTAGAATTCCTACTTTATTTAGTGAGTCTTGAAAGCTTAGCGTAGAGACTGTGTGTGTGTGCGTGTATGTGAGTGGGTGCATGAACATCTGAGCCCCACTTTAATATATTTATATTTAGTACATTTGCTATATGCGTTATTGTCAACCTATATAGTAAATATTCTTAGATAAAACAAGTGTAAATAGATTGTCTTATATGTCTCCTTACCCACTGGGTTATACAGTACACTCCTCCCTCACTTTGGAGATCATGGAATGAAAGAAGTAGAATTTTTTCTGGCTTCTTATTTCACTAGAATTGGCACCAGATCCAACCTTAGAGTAGTTCAAGGGCTTTTTTCCTAACACTCAGGAGAGTCAGTGGAAGATCCAATCTTATAGTAAACAAAAACATTTTTCAGGATAGGTCTAAAAAAGTCTTGTTTTCTTGTATGTACACTTAGATCTATTCTTTTTTAACTTTAAGGTTTTTTTCTCTTTACAACAGCAACTCTTTTCTACTTGGAAGCTGTTTGGTTTTTTTTTTAATGCTAAAGTAAATACTGCACAGAATGAAGCAGCCTGTGTGACTGAGACAAAGGCAGAACATCTTGTTGTTTAGTTGCTCATTCCTGTCCGACTCTTCGTGACCCAATGGACAGCAGACCACTAGGCTCCTCTGTCCACAGCATTTCCTCGGCAAGAATACTGGAGCAGGTCGCCATTTCCTTCTCCAAGGGATCTTCCCGACCCAGGGATTGAACATAAAACCAACTGACAATATTTGTTGAAAACTGCCATGCACCAAGCAATGTGTTAAACATTTTACAGGTATTATTTCACCCAATTCTCAAAAACTCTAATTGGAAAAAATCAGGTAACTTCCACAAAATTATACATGAAGCACAAGAAGAACAAGAATTAAACCCAGGCTTATCTAATGCTAAGCTTACCTCAGCCTGACCACCAACTAAGCCAAACTAGGTTTGATTTTTCCACGAAAAAATCATAATAATAATAACTAACATACCCACTCCAGTACTCTTGCCTGGAAAATCCCATGGATGGAAGAGCCTTGGCAGGCTACAGTCTGTGGGGTTGCAGAGTCGGACACAACTGAGCGACTTCACCTTACCTTACCTTAACATGTATTTACTATGTGTCAGCGTTAACTTATTCTTGAAAATGATACTCTAACTAAAAGCAGTTATTAATCTGATTTATAAAGGAGGAAATCAAAGGATAAAAAAGTAAAATAACTTACCCAAGGTCACAGAAGGCTAAAAATTAATTTAAACCAAGGCATTCTACTGTTAGAGCCCAGACTCTCAACCACTACATTAAAGCAATATATTTTTCTGTGGCAATTTCAGCCTACTAAAAATTTAGCAAACAAATTCATTGTGGTCTGTTATTGGTATCAAATTTTAAATGAGCTTGTAACATGTACAAATGTGTACACATACATACACATGTACTGTTAATGACCGTATTTCTAGATTATTTGATATTTCAAAAAATTATCTATAAATTGTGTGCAAATTTTTCATATTTCAAAGGCAAAATCCTCTTCCTTTTTTCTGTAAATTTGACCATTTTCCTCCCAGGGAGTTCAAAGTAGTTCTTTGATAAATAACATAATTTTATAACGCAGAGTGAAATATCATTACACCCACTTTGTGGGTAAAAAATAACTAAGTCACAGAAAAATTAAATGTCAAGCTGCAATTCAAAGAGTAAACGGCAGCACTGGGAATAGAGTACAAAAGTCCTAGGTTAGTGGTACGTTTATAAGGTTATACTTTGATAAATAATTTTATAATGCAGTGTGAAATATCATTACATCCACTTTGTGGGTAAAAATAACTAACTCATAGAAAATTCAATGGTGAATCTGTGAGGTCATCCTTCAGTAGACATTTGTGGGTCATACACTATAAGAGGATACATGGCAGAAAACATAAGGTTTGGGAAAATATAAGAAAAATCATTCTTAGCTAATAATCTTAGAGAAAAAGACAGATGTATGAAGAACCATATGGGAAGAATAAGGCAACTACTAGTTAAACAAACAAACAAACAAACAAACTCTATGATATGTACAAAGAAACCAAAACAGGGAAAATCACTCTCAGATTGAAAGACAGGGAAAAGTTTCAAAGTGGCTTAGCATTTGAACTGAACTTGCCCTGGCAGCTCAGACGATAAAGGCTCTGCTTTCAACGCAGGAGACCTGGGTTCAGTCCCTGGGTCAGGAAGATTCCCTGGAGAAGGAAATGGCAACCCACTCCAGGATTCTTGCCTGGAGAATTCAATGGACAGAGGAGTCTGGTAAGTCCATGGGGTTGCAAAGAGTTGGACATATTCACACATAAAGGTAGAGAAAACTGCATTCCAGAAGAAGTATTATATCATCATAAACAAAGAAATGATTTTCCCAAAGAACAGCTCAGAGGAAGCTGCACCATGGGACCTACAAAGAAGAAAACAATAAGATCTGAGAGAGGAAAAGAAAGTTTGATGCAGATTGTGCTGTTGTTTAGTCAGTAAGTCCTGACCGATTTGTGACCCTCTATGGACTGTAGCCCGTGAGGCTCCTTTGTCGATGGGATCTCCCAGGCAAGAAACCTGGAGTGGGTTGCCATTTCCTTTTCCAGGGGATCTTCCTGACCCAGGATCGAACCCTCGCTTCCTGCATTGGAAGGTGTATCGGGAAAGCCCGGATGCAGACTAGAGAGCGCATTTTCAAGCAGACTAAGGAATTGAGCTTTCTTCTAAACTAAGAAGAACAAGGAAATGACATAACAGATTGCGAGCTTCAAGGAGACTGCTCTGGCAAAAGTTTCAGAAGATTAACTAGGGATGAGAGTAACTAGCTGGTTGCATACTTGTTGAATGATATTGTACCTGGGGTATGTGAAGTCACTGGATATTCACTGAAGGTATTTCTTAAAATGTAATTCTATTGAAAGATCTGGAGTGGCGGAAACAAGAACAACTTTTTGTGTCCCTTAAAAGCTCTTTACACATGCATTAGAATCATACTTTGCACAGTGATCATAAATAATATAGAAAAACATGTCAAGCTCACATGGTGGCAAATCATTAGGGTTGTGCTCTAAGGCAACAGCACCCTCCTCCTCTACTCAATAACTAGGCTGCCTTCTTCACTGGGTGTTGAAAGTTCTAAGTCACAAATATTTGGCAAACACTGTACAAGATTTTAATCATTTAAGTAGGAAGGTCTAAAACATGGCAGTTATGGGCAAAACTGCAAGGAGGAAATGGGTGGGGTAGTTATTGAGGTGAGGTGAGGTGAAGTCACTCAGTCGTGTCCGATTCTTTGCTACCCCGTGGACTAGAACCTACTAGGCTTCTCCGTCCATGGGATTCTCTAGGCAAGAATACTGGAGTGGGTTGCCATTCCCTTCTCCAGGGGATCTTCCCGACTCAGGAATTGAACCTGGGTCTCCCGCATTGGAGGCAGACGCTTTAACCTCTGACCCACCAGGGGTGTTATTAGGAGTAAGGTAATGGCTGTCATCCCTTCTTTATCCTTCCACCTAATTTGGTTTAGGTGTCCATCCTACAAACTTCTACAGATCACTGCACACTGTTAGCTCAGCATTTATTATACCAAATTGACAGTTTTCCTATTTGTGTATTCCTCACCTGAATTCATACCAAATCAGAGACTGCCCTGGGTACAGATACATTCATAATACTTTGTACAACTTCTGGCATCTAGTAAGTATTCAGTAAATGTCTGCTGACTAAATAATTATAGAAGCAACAGATGAAATCACATCATAATTATTCATATATTACTTTCACAGAGGAAAGGAACTCATCTATCCATTTGACTAGAGAATCCTGTCCCTTTACAAAGATTGAATCAGGCCAGAAATGAGAATGTTTTTTCAGCCAAGGTGAGGTGTGCTGTAGTAGCCTGGGAGACACCTTCAACCACCCTTCCTACTCTTTCAAAACAAATTTGAAGAGTGCTTGGCAGTAACCACTTGATTGCCCTTCTGATATTGCTAACCACCTCCCTAACCACTGCTTAACTAGGGCAGCCACATGCACTGATGTTGTGAGCAGAGTAGGAGCTTGTTCATGGAGGTTGGGAGAGTTACCCTGTGCAGGTAATGTAGGGACAGCAAAGAAACCGCCGCTGTATTATAGGGCTTACCCTGGACTTAGTGAACCAAAGAGCTTTATTTGAAAGTGAATATAAATTTTACATTTACATACTTTTAAGATATTAGTTTAGATGTCCTGTTTTAAAGTAACATTTCTTAATGGAGTAATGATATACCACCTGTAAATCTATTAACATCTGTATCTCCAAATAATATTATAATATTCAAAATCTAAGGGTCACAACAGTTTTATTTTCAATAGAATCTTTTAATAAAAATATTCTTAAAATACTTCAGAAAAACACCTCAACAATAAGGGTCATAAATGCTTAAACCATTGGAATGCTTTAATAAGCTTGAATTAAATTTATAAATAAAGTCTGGGGAAAATGTTTCTCTTCAAGTTAAATTTTATTATCACAGGTTTTGAGATTGAGAAGACTGCAAGAAATAACCCTCCCTTCATTCCTTCCTTCCCTACTTATTTCCCTTCCTGAATCATCAGGAAAAAAAAAACTTGCTGACAATGAGGCATAGAAGAAAAGCAAGACAACTTTCATAAAGCTCAGCATATGGAAAAAGGGAGGAAGCAAAGACAAAAACCTGTTCTAGTGATGTGATTAATGCTAGTGGTAGAACAAATGGGCAAAGTTGCAAGCAACCTTCTAAAAATAAATAAAAACTACGTATGCATGTTCCATTCCGTCCTATGCAGGAGCCTGGTAGGCTGCAGTCCATGGGGTCGTAAAGAGTCGGACACGACTGAGCGACTTCACTTTCACTTTTTACTTTCATGCATTGGAGAAGGAAATGGCAACCCGCTCCACTGTTCTTGCCTGGAGAATCCTAGGGACGGGGGAGCCTGATGGGGTGCCATCTCTGGGGTCGCAAAGAGTCAGACACGACTGAAGCGACTTAGCAGCAGCAGCAGCAGCAGCCCTGTCAAGAACGCTGTCAAGAAGAGAAGCTTACTAACTGGACTACTTAATGTGGACTTCTAAAATTACTTTTACATCAGGTATTTAAAATGAGGGGAAAAAAGAAATATTTTCTTTGCATTTCATTGTACAAAGCCAGCATATAGTACTTTACAAAGGAAAAGAGGATACTTTGTATGTCATGGTATAATATTAAAATTCTATAAGAAATACTCAGTGATGTTGTCATTCAGTCCCTCAGTTATGTCCGACTCTTTGCGACCCCATGGACTGCAGCACACCAGGCTTTCCTGTCCTTTAACATCTCCGGGAACTTGCTCAAACTCATGTCCAATGAGTTGGTGACGCCATCCAACCATCTCATCCTCTGTCATCCCCTTCTCCTCGTGCCATCAGTCTTGCCGAGCATCAGGGTCTTTCTAAGTGAGCTCTTCACATGAAGTGGTCAAAGTACTGGAGTTTCAGCTTCAGTATCCGTCTTTCCAATGAATATTCAGGACTGATTTCCTTTAGGATGGACTCGTTTGATCTTGAAGTCCAAGGGAATCTCAAGAGTTTTTCTTCAATACCACAGTTCAAAACCATCAATTCTTTGGTGCTTAGCCTTCTTTATGTCCAACTCTCACACCTATACATGACTACTGGAAAAACCGTAGCCTTGACAATACAAACCTTTGTTGCCAAAGTAATATCTCTGCTTTTTAATATGCTGTCTAGGTTGGTCATAGCTTTTCTTTGAAGGATCAAGCATCTTTTAATTTAACAGCTGCAGGTACCATCTGCAGTGATTTTGGAGCCCCGAAAAACAAGGTCTTTCACTGTTTCCATTGTTTTCCCATCTATTTGCCATGAAGTGATGGGACCAGACGCCATGATCTAAGTTTTTAAAGTCTTTTTTTTTTTAACTTTATTTTGCTTTACAATACTGTATTGGTTTTGCCATACATTGACATGAATCCACCACGGGTGTACATGAGTTCCCAATTCTGAGCCCCTCTCCCACCCCATATCATCTCTCTGGATCTTCCCTGTGCACCAGCCCCAAGCATCCTGTATCCTGTATCGAATCTAGACTGGCGATTCATTTCTTACATGATAGTATACATGTTTCAATGCCATTCTTCCAAATCATCCCACTCTCTCCCTCTCCCACAGAGTTCAAAAGTCCGTTCTATACATCTGTGTCTCTTTTGCTATCTCGCATACAAGGTTATCATTACCATCTTTCTAAATTCCATATATATGTGTTAGTATACTGTATTGTATTGGTGTTTTTCTTTCTGGCTTACTTCACTCTGTATAATAGGCTCCAGTTTCAGCCACCTCATTAGAAATGATTCAAATGTATTCTTTTTAATGGCTGAGTAAACTCCATTGTGTATATGTACCACCGCTTTCTTATCCATTCATCTGCTGATGGACATCTAGATTGCTTCCATGTCCTGGCTATTATAAACAGTGCTGCGATGAACATTGGAGTACATGTGTCTCTTTCAATTCTGGTTTCCTCAGTGTGTATGCCCAGCAGTGGGATTGCTGGGTCATAAGGCAGTTCTATTTGCAATTTTTTAAGGAATCTCCACACTGTTCTCCACAGTGGCTGTACTAGTTTGCATCACACCAACAGTGTAAGAGGGTTCCCTTTTCTCCACACCCTCTCCAGCATTTATTCCTTGTAGACTTTTGGATCACAGTCATTCTGACTGGTGTGAAATGGTGCCTCATTATGGTTTTGATTTGCATTTCTCTGATAATGAGTAATGTTGAGCATCTTTTCATGTGTTTGTTAGTTAGCCATCTGTATGTCTTCCTTGGAGAAATGTCTATTTAGTTCTTTGGCCCATTTTTTGATTGGGTCATTTATTTTTCTGGAATTGAGCTACATTAGTTGCTTGTATATTTTTGAGATTGGTTGTCAGTTGCCTCATTTGCTATTATTTTCTCCCTGTTTCTCTCTCCTCTTTCACCTTCATCAAGAGGCTCTGTCATTCTTCTTCACTTCCTGCCGTAAGAGTGGTATCATCTGCATATTTGAGGTTATTGATATTTCTCCCAGCTATCTTGATTCCAGCTTGTGCATCATCCAGCCCAGCATTTCACATGATGTACTCTGCATTATAAGTTAAACAAGCAGGATGACAATATACAGCCTTAACATACTCCTTTCCTGATTTGGAACCAGTCTGTTGTTCCATGTCCAGTTCTAACTGTTGCTTCTTGACCTGCATACAGGCTTCTCAGGAGGCAGGTAAGGTGGTCTGATATTCAAATCTCTTTAAGAATTTTCCACAGTTTGTTTTTATCCACAGAGTAAAACGCTTTAGCATAGTTAATGAGCAGATGTTTTTCTCAAACTCTCGCTTTTTCTATGATCCATCTAAGGTTGACAGTTTGATCTCTGGTTCCTCTGCCTTTTCTAAACCCAGCTTAAATATTTTGAGGTTTTTGGTTCACATACTGTTGGAGCCTGGCTTGGAGGATTTGGGGCATTATTTTGCTAGTGTGTGAGATGAGTTCAATTGTGTGGTAGTTTGAACATTCTTTGGCATTGCTCTTCTTTGGGACTGGAATGAAAACTAAACTTTTCCAGTCCTGTGGCCACTGCTGAGCTTTCCAAATTGCTGGCATGTTGAGTGAAGCACTTTAACAGCATCATCTTTTAGGATTTGAAATAGCTCAGCTGGAATTCCATCACCTCCACCAGCTTTGTTCATAGTGATGATTCCTAAGGCCCATCTGACTTCACACTCCAGGATGTCTGGCTCTAGGTGAGTGATCACACCATTGTGGTTATCTGGGTTGTGGTTACCTGGATCACACTATGATGGTGTGATCACTAAACAATAGGAAAAGTTTAATATATACAATAAAACCCTTACCAAAAAATATTATGTAAACTCCTTAAACATTATATTATGGAAAATATTTAATGTTAATGGCATGGAAAATATATGTATAATAATTTATTAAGTGAAATTAAAAGAGCAGATTATAAGCAGAGCAGAGCATACACAAAACATACATGATTAGAACGGTGGCCCTACTTTCCCCATGAAGAACTGAGCTTTTTCCTGAAATTTAGGAAAATTAGAGATTTCCTGTTTCTCATGTGAAACCTATGACTCTCCATCTCTGGTTCTGACTGTTTTTGCTCTGAACAACCAACACTTTATCAGCGGAATGAAATCTTTCCATTTCATCTTCCCACAGCTCTGTCTAAAAATGTGGAAATAAATGTGATACATATATGCTTTCTGATAGCTAGATTTTCATTATCCAAATGAATTTCATTAGCCATCTCCTCATAGAAATACAGGTGACAACTTTTTTCTCTTTTATTTTCCTCATTTTCAATTGTGTTCTATAAATGGAAATCTTTCATTAAAATAGAGGCCAGTTAAAATGCTGTTTGCTTTCTTGCCCAATATCTAAGGTTAATGTCCAATGGCATATTAATAATGAAATATTAAAATTTCTTTGTAGGCACACAGATATACTTCACAATACTCCAAAAATCTGCTGATAAATAAATAGTATATAAAGTAGCAGAATCTGGTTTAGAAAATTCCATAAAGCAAGGAAAAATCTAAATATCCTTGATTTAGAATCAGAAAGTTCAAGCGTTGCTAACGCTACATAGTACTTACTAAGCACCTCTGCTGAGGAATGGGGAGACAGCCATATAGAAATGACTGGATCCCCAAAATCTTTTACACATAATCTCAAATGGGAAAGAGAGGTGTTCCTTAGGAAGACAGGTTCTTAGAAGCAGTGTGTTCAGGGCTACAGGCTCCACTGACTCCCTAATTAATTAGGCTTTTATCCTCTGAGAGGAAGATATATGCCTTTACACCCACCCCAGGTTAAAGAAGGGTGACTGTTAGCACTAATATAGCTCCATGTTTCTCAAATCTTATTAAGCTACTTTGCACTTGGTTCAACCTCATAATATGAACTGTCATAGCAACTCATTCAGCTGCTTCCCACATAGAAGTTTATAGTCTATTTTTAATTGAAACTTCATCTAAGTCACAGAAGAACTGACAAAATACAAAAGCTCAGCTGGAAACGCATTTCTGAAATTATCTTTATGGTTTGTTGAGGGAGAAAGGAAAGGCAACTCTATTTCAAAGAAATTAATAAATGAGATTGTGGCCTTTTAGGTTAAAAAATCAACTTCAGAAGCAGAAAGATAATATTTCAATATCTATTTATGTTCTACAATTAAAAAAACTCCCTGCCTTTATATCTATTCCTTCTTATATCAACAAAGAAAATTATTTTAAAGTGGAAAATAAACATGTAACATCTAAGCCTTTTTTGCCTATTAACAGAAAAATGTGAATTATTTAAAAGATCTTAGTGTAAAACCATACCAGGCAATAATTCAGATACTCTACCTTCTGCTCAAAACAAATAACAACATTCTTTGCTAAATGTTAGCAAATTTCTTTAAGTGACTATAAAACATTTCTAACACAATGCATATCTTTTTCCAAAAGATATCTATAGTTTTCTCCTCTTCTAGTCATTGACTTACTCTATTATCTAAAAACAATTATCAGTTTGAACTAAAAGTTACCATTTGTTAACCTTATGAATGCTTGCTCTGATGAAAACTAGGTTTTTTTTGAAAAGTAAAAAGGTTTACTTATTCCCATACTCAAACCTATCATTGTCAGTCATCCTAGAGACATCATAGTTTCATAGAAGTCACATGTAAATTCTTCCTGTCTCTGTATCCCCACACCTTTTCCTCTTCTCTCCTTCTTTCTCAACCTTTGTGTATATATATACACAAACACACACACACACACACACACACACACACACACACACACACACTCCTATAGAGTTGCAGAAAGTTAAGATTATTTTTGCTTTGGAGTTTTTCATTCTCAAACTGCACCTTTAAAGAAAGTGATATAAACACTGAGAAATTTCCAGGTCATATATTAAATTTTCTCTGACACTGAAATTATCCATTTGAATAAATTCTCCAAGTGCAGACCTCATCAATAATTAAAATACTGATGAAAGGATATTAGCAAAGAAGAAAAAAATGTCATGATAAAAATCTGAGGTGAAATAAGGACAAGAAAACACACATGCACATTATTTTAGCCTTTATAAATTCCATTAATACAAGGCTATTGTGTTCATTTAACAATATTCATTAACATTAACTGCCTACCACATGCAGACATCACAACAAATGAAGTATAAAAAGACAAATTTTTCAAGAATCTTTTTGATGCTTAGAAAATTATACATATCCAATTTAACTTTAAAATATTCTAAATTTTTCTACCAAGTCCATGGCAAAATTGAAATATTTTAATTCAATGAAAATCAGAGAAGCAATTCTGAAAAATGAAAGCAGATTGTCACAGCACTTCATAATCACAATGAAAATTTTTTTCCTCTGAAATTAATCCTTAATCATTTAGGAAATGCATGTTTCTTAAAACAAAGTACATCCCCATAACTAAGAAAACACAGCTTTCAAGAAAGACAAAGGTTGAAGAAATTGGGAAGTGGAGGGCTACAAAATTCTAACTAAGAACACCTAAGATGTTCCCACTGAACTAAACACCTCCAAAAGGAATCTGAACAGCTAACAGGCACCAAGTACAACTTCTATAGTCCTTTCATAATAGTCATTACTCAGACTAAAGACAAACTTTCTCTGGCAAATCATTCATTAACTGCCATGTTAATCACTCAGTTGTATCCAACTCTTAGTGTCCCTATGGACTGTAACCCTCAGGCTCCTCTGTCCATGGACTTCTCCAGGTAAGAATATCAGAGTAGGTAGCCATTTTCCTCCCAGGGGATCTTCCCGACCCAGGGATCGAACCTGGGTCTACCTGAACTGCAGGCAGATTCTGAGCAACCAGGGAAGCCTAAAACCTACAATGCACAGAGCAACTAGCTCTCTTAGATCCTAACAATCTGGACTTGGGAAGTTCTGGGCCTCATGGACCATTCCAAAATCCTAAGATATGTAGAGGAGATTTTCTCTAAAAAAATGATTGGGTACAATCCTGAAAACCCTAGGAATTTGTATATAAATGGGGCTCTCACAGAAATTTTGCTTGATTTTGTTTAGTTTTGACATATGTGCAACAGAGGAAAGACATGGTAAACATCACATCCTATGGAGATAAAACACAAATATTAATTTAGAAAATTCATTTTCTAAATAATTTAGAAAATTCGAGGTAAACTAGAATAGTGTTAACTACAACAGTCGTGGTCTTTAGAATGAATATCATTCATTCATGTCAGGAAAGTGGCATTTTAAAGTTCCAAAGTCTCAAAGGTGAGAAAGCAAGATTTAAGCATAATTTCATATAATAATCATGAAAGCTTAAAGTCCCCATTTTTACACAAACACTTGATCCCATTTTTACATAAACACTTGGTCTACTGGAATACACAAAGGTAATGATCTACTAAAAGCAAGGGACATAACTAAGACATCTTAAAACCTTTGAAAGACACACATATGGACACACTCATGCAAAAAGACTAACAAAATTGAATAAAATTAAATTATAAGGGAGAATGAATAAGCATTTTTTGTGTGTTTATGCCTAGTTCTTTTTAACACCTGAAGAACAGTAATTTTTTAAAACAAATTTAGTAAAAATTATTAAACTTAATAAAATCCAATTCTGGATCCAGAATCAAGCAATTATTAAATCCAAGTGAAAATAAAAACTCTACAGAGGAAAAACCAAATTCATGTATATCTGAAACTTCATCACAAAGAAAGCTAGTAAACCCTTTCCTTAGAGCTGTCCAACTTTAAGATCAAATACCTAATAAGAATGTCAGCATCCATGACAATGCATGGACAGACAATGTTTGGTCTATTTCTACATTAGTCATAAATGTAAGCATACTGACTTATATTCTCCAGATTATATCAATGCATATACCTTTTTCTAACAATAATACCTGCTCTTATTACTTTCTAACCAAAAGTTTCAAAAAGAAGCATAATTTAGGGAATTTAGTTTTTTTTAAAAAAAGCAAAAGTTAAGAGTTTCCAGTTTTTTTATTCACACATATATAAGCATTTATATTATAATTATAAAGAACAATTATATATACATAATATACAGAATCTGAGCTTATAAATGGGCTTCCTAGATGGTGCAGAGGTAAAGAATCCGCCTGCCAATACAGGAGAAGTAGAAGATGCAGGTTCAATCCCTCAGTCGGGAAGACTCCCTGGGAAAGGAAATGGCAATCCACTACAGTATTCCTGCCTGGGAAATCCCACGAACAGAGAGTATGGTGCGCCCCAGTCCATGGTGTTGCAAAAGAGTTGGACACGACTTAGCATGTAGCTAGCAAATGGGAAGCCTGATGGGCTGCCGTCTCTGGGGTTGCACAGAGTCGGACACGACTGAAGCGACTTAGCAGCAGCAGCAGCAAATAGGAAAGGGGGAAAAATTGTACCATAGATCAAAAAAAGGCAGGCAGGGCCATCCTCCACAATGCTCAAGGAATAATAGTACTCTTTGACAGTGAACAGCCTCCTCAGAACTCTCCCAAAGATTCCTTAGGCCAACTTTATGAGCAGAGTTGGCAGATTTACCAAATTAAAACATAACCAATTAAAGCTAAATTTCAAATATATGATAAATAATTTTTTAGCGTATGTATGCAATGCAATACTGGGGACATACACATGCTAAAAAATTATGAGTTGTTATTGAAATTCAATTTTAACCGAAAATTCTCTATTTTATCTGGAGACTCTGGTTTGGATGCTTAGTATTTGCCATTTACTGAATCTAGTTCCTTCTGAACAAATGAAAAAAGTTAAAAAAACTTGAAAATTCAGGATTCTAACTCCAAAGAGACTACTAGAGGATCACAGTTTAAAGGCCACAGCAGCCAAATATTTTGTTTCCTGTTTGCTAGTATAAAGAATGGAGGCCTGTCACACCACCTGTGTGACCTTGAGCAAATCACTTAACTTCTCTCTACAGCTAACGTTTCATATATTACTTCAGTTCAGTTCAACTGCTCAGTCATGTCTCTTTGTGACTCCATGAACTGCAGCACGCCAGGCCTTCCTGTCCATCACCAACTGCCGGAGTCCACCCAAACCCATGTCCATTGTGTCGGTGAGGCCATCCAACCATCTCATCCTCTGTCATCCCTTTCTCCTCCTGCCCTCAATCTTTCTCAGCATCAAGGTCTTTACAAATGAGTTAGCTCTTCGCATCAGGTAGCCAAAGTATTGGAGTTTCAGCTTCAACATCAGTCCTTCCAATGAACACTCAGGATTGATCTCCTTTAGGATGAACTGGCTGGATCTCCTTGCACTCCAAGGGACTTTCAAGAGTCTTCTCCAATACCACAGTTCAAAATCATCAATTCCTCAGCGCTCAGCTTTTTTTATAGTCTGACTCTCACATCCATACATGACCACTGGAAAAACCATAGCCTTGACTAGATGGACGTTTGTTGGCAAAGTAATGACTGCTTTTTCATATGCTGTCTAGGTCAGTCATAATCTTCCTTCCAAGGAGTAAGAGTCTTTTAATTTCATGACTACAATCACCATCTGCAGTGATTTTGGAGCTCTCCCCCTCCAAAATAAAGTCAGCCACTGTTTCCCCATCTATTTTCCATGAAATGATGGGACTGGATTCCACAATCTTAGTTTTCTGGATGTTAGCTTTAAGCCAATTTTTTCACTCTCTTTCACTTTATCATTATTTAGTTTTCGTTTTCTACACAGATTTTATCTTGACATCTCTTGGAGTTTTTAAACAACAATAACTGCAGTTCATTTCAATGTATTTTTTATTTTAAGATACCTTAGTCATTGCCTCCACCTTTTGGATCTAAATACTTTCAAATCTTATCAAGAATTCCGAAAGTATTATTACTGAAAAGAAAAACATTTTTACCCTAAATTCATCTATTTTCATCTCCTGAGATTATTACGATCTTTGGCCATGGCAGAAAAGTTTCATCCATATGGATCCCATAACATCAAATCTAAAAAATTTTCCATATTCAAAAAAATATGGTACAGTTAACTTGGGCAAGGGCAGCAAACCCCAAAACTCCAGCAAATGAATTAATCCAATATAATCACATGTTTATTAGAAATAAAAAGAACTGCTCAGTGGGACACAAATCCTTTTCATATGTGCCTTATAATGCAATATACCAAAATTAGAAGAAAATCATTTTGAAATCATTTCAAAAATTACTTTGTCCAAGTGGATTCAGATAATAAAAGATACAACTGGCAGACATACCTTGAAAGAAACTACAATAAAAACCACCATTCACTTTCAAATCTAATACTTAGATTTTATTCTTTACCTTATAATTAAAGATCTGACTTTTGTGTCCTGCAATAGGACACAACACTGCAAAAGGCTAAATATTATCCACAGTTCACTAAAGTACAGCTAGTAGCTTCTAGAAAAAAAGTAAGGAAGTACCTGTTTATGACAAATGATTCATTTTTTATGAAACAAAATACTCAATGTGACACAAAAGTCCTCTCAAAGGGAAAGAGACTGATGGTGATAGCAGCTTTAATAATGGCTGTTAATTTCAATTATGTGTTTACCAGGAGCCAGGCGCTGTTCTTTGTGCTTTACATGTCACAACTCTCACAACAACCCTATGAACTAGGTGCTATTATTATTACCATTTTATAGATCTGAAACTCAGTGAGGGCAAATAACTTGTCCAAACTAGAAAGATGTAAAGCTGCAAGAAACTCAGGCAATCTGGCTTCAGACCCTGAACTCTTAAGCACTACGCTGTTACAATGCAAAAGAAACAAAACCACATTTAAGACAAAGGACTATGGCTCTACAAATTGGGTCTCAAACCACTTTAATTTTCAACTGTGGGAGTTTAGATATAATTTCAAGCACCGTAAGGTTTAGCATTTAATCATATTACAAATATTTCACATGATTACTTAGTAACAAGGCTAATATTTACTAGTCAACAAATGGTTGAACACTGTCTTAAAATGATGCATGAGTATTACTTTGAAAATGTGACAATTCAACGTGATGAATATATTAAGTAGGCATGAGCTGATGAGTGGCAGATGAAAGAGCATTGCTATATTTTAGAATT
This sequence comes from Madoqua kirkii, assembly GCA_006408675.1. Lineage (NCBI taxonomy): Eukaryota > Metazoa > Chordata > Mammalia > Artiodactyla > Bovidae > Madoqua > Madoqua kirkii. The sequence goes on along the minus strand of SJYC01034179.1, from coordinate 2,566 downwards.
TAGATCATTAGTTCTCCAAGTGTGGTTTCCAAGTCAACAACATCAGCACTGAAGAATCCAACTCCTGGTTAAAAATTCATGTCTGCTTTGTGATTGCCTTTTGGCAGCTCTAGAAAATGCTTTACCAGGAAAAATGAAGAAAGTCACGTTCTCAACACCAGCCCTGAGGCACAGCCAAAGCACTGCAATGTGTGAGAGGAGTTGCACGCAAGGACTCAGGCCCCCTGGCCAACCATATTCTTTCCCTGGCTTAACTCATTTTGGCTAGTTGTTCTAATTGCCACTCCAAAACTTGGCAGCTCTGGGCACTCTCTTACCAGCTCAGTTAAGCAATGGAGAAGCATCACCTGGAACTTAATAAAAAATAAATAAATAAAGCAAAATCTTGGGCCCTATTCCAACTGAAAAAGAAATTCTGGGGGTGCAGCCCAGCACTTGAAGCTTTCACAAGCTCATCAAGCTTTGAGAATACTCTCAGGGAGAAACCCTCCTCCCTTCCAGATCTATAAATGATTCCTAGTTACTTCTTATGGCATTTCCTAAGAGCACTTACAAGAGGAATAATCAAATTCACAGCTCAGAAACTTCTGAAAAAATAATCTAAGGTTTATCTCTTCTCTGTTTCCCCATCATCTTTCCAAAAGGCTTGTTTTAGCCTTTAAGATCCTTATTTTTATTCCTTTTATGAAATAAGATAAACTCTTTTTTTAAACTTAGAGTAAACGGCAGAAGAAAACATATAGTATACCATCATTCACACAAAGTTTAAAAGATTCAAACTGCTAAGTACTATTCCAGGATAGATATAAAGACATACACAGGAATGACAGATGTAAACTTTTTCTAAACAGTGATTACCTTTAGGCAAAACGAAGAAACACAACACCAGACAGCATTACACAGGGGGCTTCCATTATGTTTGCAATATTTAACTTCTTAAGCTTGGCTGTGGATATACGGATATTTACATTATTCTCTATAGTTTCTTATGAGGTTTTAGAAGCAACTTATAACATACCAACACTTGATATAAATGGTATCAAGTGGCCTGTATTCCTAAATTTGCTTTTCTCATGCCACATTATGCTTTTGGTATCCATGTTGAGGAGTTTGTCTTTCACTTTTTAATGCTTCACAGTGTACCATCTACATGAGACATTTCTATTATTAGTTATGTACTTACATACTCTATTCATAGCTGAATCATACAATAAACCATCTCTTTTCTTTTTCCTTTTCCATATTGTTTCTCCCAGCCCCAGAGTTCATAGTTGTCCTATTTCTTTACTTAGTTTTCTACATACCCAACACTCTTTCCTAACTTTATAAATCTCTTCTCAGTAGATGCAAACACTCTCAACATTTTATCAATTTATCATCTTTAAAAAAAAAAATCTCCCACATCCTCCTGAATTCTGATTTAAATTGGCTGCTCAACAGACCTCCCATTCAGCTATCAGGTTAAAATTTTCCTTTTCCTCAACCAGAGGGTTCTCTGTACCTCTCTTTCATGGTACATCTTCTATCTGCAATATCTTATGTCTTTCTCTTTGTTTTTGCGTACTTTAATGGTGAACATTTCACAGTAGCTTGAGAAAGGACGAATGGAGACCTAGCACATCTTAAAATGTTATTAATTTGTGTTCATATTTGTTAATTTTTGCTGGGTATAGAATTCTAGGTTGGAATTATCCCTCACATATTTGAAAGTGTTGTTCCATTGTCGTCTTGCACCTTTTTATCCAATACACGGGACATTTGGTGTTTTCTATCATTCTGAAAACTCATGAATATGTTTGTGAATTCTTTATTTCCTGTTCTCTTTTTTTATCTTCTAAAACTCTTTCAAAAAGTAAGATTGATCGATTGGTTGGTTGATTTTTGTTTTGGCTATGCCCCACATCATATAGGATGTGATAGGATCTTAGCCTATAGGATCTTAGTTCCCTGATCAGAGATTGAACCTGTACTCATTACATGAAGTCTTTACCACTGGACTGCCAGGAAAGTCCTTCTCCTAGACCTCTTACTATTCAAGTATTGGACCGCTTAGACTATTTGATATTTTTCCTCTATTTTTTACAGAATTAACTTATACAAAGTACAGAAAAGTATGCAGGCCTAAAGATTTTTACATTTACATTCAAGGTATAAAACCTAGGAAGACACCTTCATATTAATACACCATCCTGAACTATACTCACCTCTGATTGTTAGCCACTATTCTCCCCATGACCATAGTTTTCATTATTCTTAAAATTCATATAAATAGACACATGCATTGTACAGTTGTGACTGGTTTCTTTCACTCAATAATTGCACTTTCAGATTCACTCATGTTACTGTCTATGGCAAATTTGTTATTCTTAATCCTATGACCTAATTCTATTAAATATCTACTCTATTTTCTACCTCTTTGTATTTATGAATATTTGCTGAGGGACTTCCTTAACTTCATTTTATAACTCTTTATACAATAATCTTTTAATTTTGCTTTTTTAAAAAAATCATTTTGCTCATTTTAATTCCCTGAATGTTCCTACTTATAGGAACATATATGTGTGTG